>VZUI01091790.1:0-39892 GCA_013401135.1 Cettia cetti | reverse complement strand
GTCCCTCTGGGATGACCAATTGGTAGAAAGGTTTACCTTTTGTATTACCAATCAAACTGGCCTCTGACTTTCTGTATAAAAGAGGAGCTCATCCCACAATAAAGGGAGAACCCACGACACCTGCAAAAAGGAACCTGCGTCTGTTTCCTTTGATGTCTCTTGCAACAGGGGGCAGTCCCTGGTTATGGCAGCACGGGCAGTATTGAGTGCCTCTGTCCTGGCCGAGGCAGAAAGCTGGCACTTCTGTATCAGTGCGGGAGGAGAGGGCACCAGATGTCTAGGGCAATAAGAGTTTTCCAGAAGAACTTGATGTGGCTTTATTTTAGAGGTTAAGGACTTCCTGACATAGGTGATTTTTTTTTCTTTTCTGTGCAATTCGATCTCTGCGGGTAGATAAATAGATGTAAATTCAAGTGCAATAGCTTAGGATCTGGAAACAACAATACACAAGAAAGGCAGGAAGGAAGCCTAGAATATTTTCTGGAATGAACCTTTCTTAAGGTAACCATTTTAGTTTGTCTTAGTTGTTATTCTTAATTGCTTGAAAATGTCTTGGCATCACATGTTGAGCTTGCACTGCATTTTAATCTCTCCCTTGCTTCATTTTTATATTAAAAAAACTCTCTTATAATTTAAAAAAAGTAATCTATGAGTTTCTATTCAACTGGTCAGGAGCTAAAGAAGATATTCCTTCTGAATTAACTCTGTAATGATGTGACATCGTGGTACAATTCATGATAAATTTAAAAAATTATGTTTAATATAGATTAAATAGCTTGTGCAAGGTTCAATAAAATGCAGCTAGGGAAAACCAAAAGTTTTTGTGGTTTGTCTTAAAGTAAAACAGAAACTAAAGCTCCTTCTAAATTATGAATATTTGAATTGATGAATTCCTTAAAGTGTCCTCCTACTCACTGTTACATTGTTTCAGTTAGGGGAGATGCAGATAACACTGCAAAGCAATGATAATTACTTGAGATTAAACACTACCACCAGAGAATCAAAACAAAGGCTGATTTGCCAGATCAAACCCACCAGCCTTTATTGTAGGAAACAATGCAGTCCTCTGTCTTTGTCTTACAGCTCACTTTTCTTTCAAGCAGATTAGACAATTCCTTCTCACAGCCTTTCAATTCTAATCACATCCATTTTCCATTTCTCCCTTTTCATGTGTTCTTTCTGAGGAAACTGACTATAAATGATCTGACTTCACCCTAGCCCTTGGCTTGCCTTTCCTTCCCCTCTCACAACTCTGCCTTTTATCTCTTGGCACTGAATGTAGAAGTTTCTTGCCTGCACGGTGTCTGATCTTATCCTCACCAATACCCCAGCAACCTCCACTTCATTCATCTCAAGATCTCTCCTGTGTCCCTGACTTTCCCTCCCTTATCATTCTTCTGAAGCTCTATGCTTTTTTTTTTTTTTATTGCCATCATCAGTGCAATGAGGATGCTGCTCAATAAAACCTCATGGCCCATGAAAGTATCCAAAATTCATCTTTTGTTACTAAGCCTCTCCAGCATTTCCATTACCATTTATCTGGAGACAGTGACATCAGTTCCTGCACCTTGATTTCAGCAAAACCTCTAACTAGTTACAAAGCTTCATTCATGCAGATTCAACCAGATTTCTGACAGCTTTTGTCCTTTTCCCTACTACCTCTGGCAGAGCTGTCTCAGAGCACAAGGTGACTTGCTGTCCTTACCTGGGCAGTTGGCAGACCCACAGGTGTCTGTGCTTGTCTTCACCTGCCCCTGTACAATCAGTGCCCATTCAGTGCAGTTCAGGGCTCCTCTTCCTTACCAGCAGATTCTCATTTACATGATTTCCCTTTTGGTTGTGAAGAAAACCCTGCCTTGTGTTGCCTTTTCAGGGCACATCGTGCACATCATCCCTCATCTTCTCTGACTTGCAATATCTGGGCCCTGTATATGTTCCATCTCCACTGCAGAAACCAATCCTGCATCACCAAATTCTTTGCTTGTATTTGCTTTCGGTGCCACTTCCCTCTACAAAGATTTTTCTCCTGTCTTGTTCCAGTCAGTTCCTGTTAGCCCCTCTCTGTGGAAATGTTTCGTCCCAAGCAACCTGATTTTCCACAGTGTAGCCATGTGCCTTCTCAGCTGCTTCTGAACTATCAACTCTCATTTTGTTAGCCCAGATTATTCCTTGTTAAAACACGCAAACACATATTTTCCTTCTTGCCATAATTTTTTATATTCTTGGAATATTAATATGCAAAATACCTCATTAATTCCTTTCAGATACATTTAAATCTACATGTTTTTACCATCCTGGTTAAAATAGTTTTGATAGTGTTAAATGTAGAAGTGTGCCAAGGCTTTTTCTTGTCACTAACCAGTTTTTATCTTTGTGTATTTTCATTCAGTTTTTCTTAAAATTGGACTGAAAGCTGTTTAAACCAGATCTGTTATTTTTAAATGAACTGATTCACAGCAGAACTTTGTGGGTTTTTTTTGCACTTGGAAAGAGAACTCTTTGTAGTAGAAGTCTTTTCAATCTTCTTGCAAGATCACCATCTCCTTCCCCTACTCCCTCACTCTTTCCTTACAAGCAAGAGCTTAACTTTCACATCTGCATTTCTCATTAAGACCTGACTGTTCCCATGAGAAGCTCAGAATCTCTCTATTTCTGATAGATTAGAAATCTAGCAGATGCAATTATAAAGAAGATGATAATAAACTGTTTGATGTCAAAGCCTTTGAAATTGTTTTATTTCCAGCCATCCTTAAATTCAGTTTCTTATTCCCTTTTTCTTAAGTGCATTTTCTTGAAGTAAGAATATTTTCTTGTCACTGTAAGACAGATACCCAGAAGTTGAACATAATGTGTTTATCTTTCTCTGAGTTTCAGCAGGCTGTCAGTTTTAAAAAATCAAATTTGAAACCTGTAATTTCTCGGAGGTCTTTAATTTTGTTTTTAGCAGTCTGCTTCATTTCTAATTTCCATTATTATTTCCCTCTAGTGATGCCTCCACAGACCTGCAAAAGCAGAATATAAGAGATGAGTTGAATATGGAAGATCTCCAGTGCCTTTGGAAAAACAAGCATAATTCTCTCTCCAACAGCCCCAAACAAACAGTAACACACTGTTTAGGTATGATTAGGTATAGCTTCACAATATTTCTCTGTGAGGGAAAACAGCTAAAAAAGAACTATAAGCAGTTTGGATTAATCATAGTACAGTTTTTATGTCTGTAAAGACAAACGTGCCAATTTTCTGCTGTTTCTTAGGTCTCACTTCTGGTACATTTTAAGAAGTTAGTACTGTGTACTGCTAGAAAAAAATGCATGGGGAAGCTCTGTCTGCTTTATTCAGTTATCTGAAGTTAATTTTTCTTTCTTTATGAGGAGAAAAAAACCTGATGCCTGATCTTCAGCAAATAGGGTTTGTAACTTTGGAATTGTGAAGAGTTCATGCCAGTATAAACTTACACTGAAATACAGCCCACAGTGTAAAGTTTCTGTTTGTTTGTTTTTTTCTTTACCACAGAGGTTTCAGAATATACGTGTGTACTTTGATTTTAATAGAGAAAGAGAACACCCTGGTGAAATTATAACAGAAAATCCATTATTTTCTCGATCCAAAACTGCTAACTGGTCTCAAAGCCCGCAGTTTGGATGATTCCCCAAAAGAATTTGCTTGGTCCAGCCAAGGCTGCCCACATCCAACAGCTTCACGAGTCTGGCCCCCCTCATGTCTTCATTCTCATGGCTCTGCACTTCCAGCTATTGGGTAAAAGAGGGAGCACAAAGATGTCTATACATGAACCTCACTTAAAAATGGCTCCAGAAGGATGTTGTATTTTTGTGCCTTGACCTTGGGCCAAAATTCAGTGAAAGCATCAGAATTTCCTAAAACATATCAGTTTGTGTTTCCCCTCATATCAGCTGGCTTTTCTTTGAGGTTGCCAAAGTGGTGAGTTCAGTCTCCTATCTTACTGCTCACATTCAGCTTAGAAGATTATTAATTCTGTTTGAGTGAAGGTTTTGTTCCTAAAAGGTGTTCCCCTGCATGCTGTCTGTCAGCCTGATGGAGATTAAAATTCTGCCCCTAAACTTTGCCTTACTTGAGGCACAAACCCTTGGCACCATGGCCATGACAACAGTCCTGACAGATCTGCAAAGCTGCTGTGTATGGAGCATGTGATGAACAGCTGTGGCTTTACCACAGCCCAAAGCAGGTGTGAGTGAAGTGCTTGACTGCTGCACTAGAGACAGTTTCACAGAACCCAGTTCCATGCTCTGTCTGCAGAGTTCCCTAATCCAACTCAAAACTTTGGCCATGTGAGGAGTCAGTGCCTGGCAGTGCCTTGTCAGAGAAAAGCTCCCTGAATGTGCCTGTACTAACAAAGCTACCAAGTTTGAAAGAAAGACTTTGTGCAGCCCATGCATGATCTGAATGGGTTATGTGTGAATATAAGTAATTCCAGTAGGAGTGGTTTTCTAACATTTTTGAGAACCACAAGGCCTCTTGGAATATCCCCCAATCTTGATAAATACTTACAGCAGTGCAGTATAAAAGTATGTTTCTTGCCCAAATTACCTTAAATGCACTTTCCAAAAGTAGATTGTTATCTAATTTATGGCTATGAAACTTGCTTTTTTATGTGTTTATTAAGAATTTTTATTTACATGTATGTACTATATGATCCATAGAACAGCATCTCAAATACTTACTATGTGAAACTTAAAAAACTAATTTTTTTCCGGGTTTAAAACGCTCCCTCATTCACCTTTCCCTCAAGGCGTGACATTAATTAATTATATAAAGGCCTGTCATATCAGTTTTATTTTAAATGGGGTGTATACAATTTCTTTAACAGGGAAAAAACCTGTTACTTGTGAAAATGTTGTTTAATGTAAGTTGGCTGACCTGCAGATTGAGTGAATTAACATATCCATTAAAATCTAGTCTAAGTGCAAGATTTACTTTCGGGTGATTTCATTGACCTAAGAGGGTTTTATGTCTAATTTGGCTTCTCTGGGGTTTTGACACTATTGCCTGAGCTCTTAAAATATAAAAAATAGGCTGGACTTCTGACACCCTTTTTAATTAAATTCAGTGACATCCACAGTATGATGAGACTGTTAATACAGGCCCAGAAAAAGAAGGCTGTATCTCCAGCAACTCAATCTGCAGCCTTTTTTTTTTTCTGTTTGTTGGAGGGACAGACTTTTCCTCTTAAAGGATTTAGCTTCAAGAGCTCTGGCTCCTGATGCTGTCTGGGCCACCACAGACAGTTAAGTCTTCTGCAGTTCCTATTTATATAGATTTTGCCACAGCCACATGCTAAAATGTCAACATCTGTTATCATTTCTGCTTACTAATGGTTTTGACCTCTACATTTGGGAACAAAAAGATTCTGATAATTTGGGGTTTTGTTGAAACAACTCTATGCTTAGAGTGAAAAATGCATCAAAACATTGGAGACACATTTTCTTTAACAGCTTCTGAGGACATCAGCTTGCTTGTTTGTTCATGTATGTGCCTCTTGAGAGGCACAGTGGCCAGATTCAGAAGGATGAGGAGGAAGCAGCCAGACACAGAATGTCCTTTGCCCTTCCTTGTCCCTGACTATACTACAGGGCATCCGTATAAATGAGCAGGATGTGAACCTTTGCATGTTTTGGATTGGGAGCAGAGCTGTACTTTGGAATATACTCCAAAGTTCTTGATAAGCCAGTTTAAAATATTGCCTGTGCAGAATACATATGAAATAGTTGTACAAACCCCTGTGTTTCACTGGTCCATCATCCAGCTTTCCTCACCTGCTGGGGCTCACTCAGCTGCTGCCTTTGTTGGATACAAGCAAAAGGATTTTCTGTGCTGCAAAGGCTGAGCACTTGTCTAAAGGAGATGGGAGCTTTTGAAAGCCACCCAAAAGAAAACAGAAGGGTCACAATAGAGTTCAAGCAAGCCAGCAGGCTTTCCCAGCCTCATGCTGATGACACCAGTTGGTAGCATATACCAGATGATGGCATAGCTATGGAGGCTTTAAAGAGAACAATAAATTTTCTAGTGTTTTTATAATCAGGTCTCGTAAGAAGCAGCATGTTGTCATGCTGTAGCAGGAAGAGAAATTTCAGCTGCTCTTAGGTAGATGCTGCTCTTTTACACACAACCCCAGCAGAGTTAAATATGCCCTTTTCCAAAGGCTTGTACTCAGATGAAATTCTGAGGTCTGTGTAAAAATCCTTTAATTGACCAGGTCTTTTGGTTACTGGCAGTTCAAGCCAGAAACTTCTACACTTGACTGTTCAGGTATGAAGTTTTTAGATGAAATTTCATTTTAAATGCAGTCTAGCATTTTCTTTTTCACTCAGAATATTTTGTAATTGCCAAAAGGTGTTTATATTTGAATGGCGACTATCTTAAAAAGTGTTTTCTTCAAATGAGGACAAAGTTTTCAGCTATTTGTTTGTCTTACATAAGGATGTAAGACAAACAAATAGCTTTGGTTGGTTATTTTTCTTTTACTATAGTTGTACCTACACATGGCTGAATGTCTTCTGAAGAAACAAATGGACAGATATCTTGGTTTCTGGTGTGGTCTTATTCTTATTATAGTAGTTGTAGCATAATTATTACATTTAAATTCCTGGACTGATTCCCAGAGAACTTTCTGGTGTATAGATTCTTTCTCAGTAAAAGAGAAAACATAATAGGATTGCTCTTTTCTCATTCCTAGATGTTAGATGAAGTATTTTGAAATTAAGATTTTTGTATTATACTTTGTATTATAATGTATTGTGACATTAATAGTAAAAACTGAGGCAATACAGCCCTTTATCAAATTATCAACAGTATCATTTATCTTACGGCAAGCTCATTTCCTCTAACAGGTGCGTATAAGAAACTGATGTAATTTTATAATATTAATTTCATTTCACCTTTGTTATTTTAAGCTCTGATAATGTGGTTTCCATATTTATTCAACTACTGAAAAATATTTATTTACCGGCAAAATTTATTCTGCTCCTCTGCAGTATTTCTAAGGATGAAATAGAGTGGTGAAATTTCCATTCACCCTTGCTTAGTGCTAAGGGTTTGGCTTAGCTCATATTTTTCAATGTGAGTTTCTGGTTCAATTATTTTCCTTAGTAAGGTATTATTTAAATTCTTATTTTGAAAGTGATAGGTGGAATGTGTTCTTTTTGTTGCCAACATTATGGACATGAAATGCAGTAGCTTGGGAAGAGAATGTAGCTCTAGTTGTATGCACAGCCCTACAGTGACATGCTTTTCAAACCAGTTTTTTTGGAAACACTGAAGGATACACTAATTGAAATAGTATTTCTGAGAGTTTTGGGTAAACAGATTGGTTTACTGATTCCAAGTTAAATCAACATCTGTCCACACATGGGACTGTATTTATACTAATTTAAAAAGTTATACCATATAAGCAGCTGCTCCATTCAAATGCACACATGAAATTTAAAATCTGTATTTGTTTATTCTTCTGTTACAAATCATATTATGATTATGACACATTTGATGTTACTTAAGCAAATCCTAATTGAATTTCTTTGGGAAGTTCTTTCTGCATTTTTCAGGGTGGATAGGTATATAAGAGATTTTTTTCCATTCAGAATATGTTGGAATTGACAAAGGGTGGTTGAATAGTTGAATAACAACTATTCTTAAAATTTTTTTTCTTCAAATGAGGGCAAACTTTTCAACTGTTTCTTTGTCTGATATCTTTTGTGTGGCAATGAATTTTAAATCAGTTGTTCAGTTTGTCATCTACTTGTCTGCTTATTTTAAAAGAGAGATTAAAGGAATGACCCATACAAAAAAACCCATGAAATTGCAAGTGATTACTTATTTTTACAGTTTGGGAGAGTATATATCTGTGATGATCATGTGCATGGTTTTCAATAGAGAATGGATTTAGGATTGACCTTGTTTATTATTTCAGAGTAATAACATTGCTTCTTGTAGCAAAATAAGTATAGCAATTAGTCATCTGAGACAAGGTAGGGCTACCCCATCACCCATATATCATCTATGGGTTGTTCTAAAATTAATTTAAAGTACTGTCATATGGCTCATAAATTTAGTGGTAAAATTATTGAGAAGTGGGGACTTACTGAACCAGCATTTTTAAAGAGCAGTGACTATCTTTTGTACTCCTACTGATCCTGAAAGCTGAAAGATCTCTCTTCAGTATTCATCTTCTCTCCCTACAGTGAGGGTAGCTTGGCTGCTACAAAAAACCCTGCCAAACACTTTTTCTCATGGTTCAAGTGGTGCTGTGAGATTCTAAAAGTTGCACTTTCTTTTCCTTTAGCCCATATATTGGAGAGAGTTATGTATCAGGAAAAGCGGTGCTTGATGTAAGAAACTGTTTATTTTCTCATTTAGACTGTCAAGATACCTAAACTGAAACTGTTCAGAAAATATTCTGGTTAAAAAAATATTTTTCCAGCACAATGTTCACTGCTGAAGCAAAAGCTTTGCACAGGAGCTTATCATCCAAAAGCTTTTTGGTTTGGACCAGCCTGCATAATGGAGCTGTGGTTTAATTCAGGGTGATATCTTTTTGATTAAACTTGTGTTGAGGAGGTGGTATCTGATGCTGCAAAATCTTTGAGTGAACACCTTTATGTTAAGCTGCCATCCCTCAGATTTGTGAGTAGGATCAAGTTGTGCTTTTCCATTGAGTGGATTTGATCTTGACCTAGCACAAAGCCTGACTCCATAGCCAGTGCTCACAGGACATGCTGAACCAATGTTCACCAGATGCTTCTTTTCATGTTTATTTGCAGCAAAACAACTGCAATGGGAATTATTTATATGTGGAAAACCAAAGGCATCCTTGTTTCAGATACGGGGTGACAGCAGCACAAAGATCTCATTTCAGGAATTAGATGTTTGGTGTTTTAAGCCCAGAGCAGACCATTTGCTATGTAGGATATGGAAGTGCCGTGTTTTCACACTCATGCTGAGGGGGGATACTTTTTTCATCTGCATCCAAGTGGTTTTCAATGTGGGAAAATCGTTTCCCATTTGACTTTTTATTCTGCTCTTGGTAGGACTGCGTGTGTTCGGGATTCTGTCACAAAAGTTTATATTATGTTCTGTGACCTTCAGGTTCTGGGATACATAAAAGAATGTTTAAATAAATTTTTATGGGATTTGATGCATCCATTTCTGCATGGAAAACAGATTTGTTGAAGCAGCATCACTGTAGAAGTTGATCCTTCAAGACTGTGTCCTAACTGTTCAAAGAAAAAGTACTTTTTGGGAAATAGCAGGCTGCTTTACTGAATCTCATTTAGATACGATTAGGTTTTCTTTATGCTTTAATAAAATACCATAAACTTTTATATCTTCAAGTTATGATCTTGCCCTCTCTACAGAGTGAATTAAACCTGTCAAATGGTATCCTCAATAACATGAGCATAAAAAAGGGATAAGCAGCAATACTTGTCTAGCCCTAACTCATCTTGCAATCAATGGATATGTTTATAGTTTTATTCAGCAGCAGACCTGTTTTAAGAAGAACACATATTTCAGATACCAATAAAACTGGGTATTTGGTAGAAGTTGAAAGAAAACTAACAAAATTGAGATCTTTTCTAGCAGCAGCTAGAATCTTTGATCCGTACATAAATGTCTGCCATTTACATCCTTTTCTTATTCAAATCTAGATTTATCTTATTTGCAACCTAATATAGAAGTTCGCCAACTTTTACTTGGTAACCTGAGCTAATTTGATTCTTCCATCTGCTTTCAAATAAGGAAAGATGTCTAAATATTTTCTCACAGCACACATAGAATCTGATCATCTCTCTAAGGAATACTTCTCATCCTCAACAGCCAAAATGCTTTAATGGTAGTGGGTTTTCATTCACATCAAAAAGTCCCTTAAAAGCTTTTAATGGATAGCAGTTTAATGGAGATTGTTCCACTCCATCTGATTGTACAGGAACATTTCCAACAGCAGAGGAAAGTGGGCAGATGGTTTTGGACTCTGAGAGCACTTTAGACACTGAAGTGGTACCCAGTAATTTGGCTCTAAAAACTACATCCAAGGTAATTTCTGGAATCATTTAGGACATGCAGAATGAAGTTGTATACTTTGAAATTGTCAAGAATATAGTTAACAGTGCAAAGTTCTTAATTCAATTATTCCCTGTCTCTTTTCTTACTGCCTTGCACTTTTTTAAGCAAACCTGCTTTAAGGTCTCTTGCTTTTGAAGATATTGAGCTGAAACATTGCCTCAGCCTGATTGTTTGTCCCATGAGACTTGATGAAATAAAACACAGAACTACGTGTAGATGCCACAAGAAAATATCAACAGACTTCAAGTTCTCTTTTGCTGCTGTTTTTTCCAGTGTATAAATTGCACTGCTGAGCTTTATAATAAGAACAGAGCCTAGTGAACAGGGATATGCAAATATGGGTGTCTTGCAAAGTACCTTGCTGGATGACTGAGTTAAATCTATGGAGTCATAAGCATGTAAACTTTTCATAAAGACTGCTAAAGGAAATGTAAACATGAGCAAACCAATGCATTTTACAAGGAGTTTGTGGTCATACAGACTTCCTGTAAAACCATCTAGCACTATCTTATCTTGCAATCAATGGTTATGTTTACAGTTTTATTTAGCAGCAACCTGCTTTAATCGAAAAGATTAATAGAATCTGAAAACTGGCTCTTTAGAAACTGAAGGTAATTAAAATATCCTGAAATCTTTCCTCTGCAACTACTATGGTTAAATTGTAAGGAGATGATAAATTATTCTCATTTTTTAGAAAGATAATAAGCTTTTAAAACATCTGAATTGTTGTCTCAATCCAGACCTTTCAGCAAAGCCCCTTGCCTGCTGCTGATGCAGAGTCTGGACACGTTGCCTCTAATGTTGGAGTTCTGCCTAAAAGAGATGCCAAATTTAAAGTAATCTTTGAAGTCCAGTGATGAAACTGATATTGCTTTGGATAAAATTACCATTTAAAAGAGAATAGTAATAGACAGATTCTGAAATGAGTAAGTTCTGCCAAATGAGTTATTTGTGTTTTTGATGCAAGCATTTCAACAGTTACCAATTGTTTTAGATGAAGCAAACTAATAAGACAAATATCAGAGGAGTCCTTTAATTATGATATATTGACATATATATTTATCTTTAAAATTTTAAGAATACAAGCTAATCTGAATGAAGGTGAGGCGGATGAAAGGAAATGTCGACCTCAGCCTGTAATTTGCGCGTTTGAAATCCAAGAACAGAAGCTGCTTTCATGCACCTTGAGCACACATGTCAGAAAGGAACCCGTGCTTCCAATGCAGCCCAGTGAGTGAAAAATATTTCATCCTGGAGATTCAGCACCCTTCTCTCTTCTCCCCTCTGTATTTTGGGAGATTAACAGTTCAGATGGAAAAAAATCTTTTGATGGATTAGAGACCCCTGGAGATAGTACAGGAATCCAGAATTTGTGCTACAAGCTTTTTATCCCTTTTTATCCCTTAGGTGTTTTTCTCTATCATCCCTTCGGTATGATAAACCATGAAAGCCTTTAACCTGTAAAGCATCGAAACCCTTTGGGCTCTGCTGTGCGCAGTTAACTGGAGTTGATTTAATTTGGTAACATTTCTGTCCATTTAAAATGGATATGTTTTCTTCCTCATCCCCAGTTAAAGATAGACTTTTGTAAGTCTAATGGATTTGACAGGTTACATCTGTTTTATGTTACCTTATATCAAGTGCCCATTTACCCTGATAACTGAATTACACATTAAAATAATATAGGGACAAAATTTTAATACCCTGTAACATTCAGCTTTACCATTTATTCCACTCTTAAAAAACAGGAAAAATGATGGTTTTGTTTTTTCAAATGAAAAAATCAGTGACACAAAATATTATTCACTGTATTTAAATATTTCTTTGTACTATCCAGGACAGTGAATTCATTAGGCTGAGTATTGTGGCTTGCATATTATTATAAACCAGAACTCCATTTCCTAAACTTTCAAAATTTCTTGACCAGTGTAAGTTGTCATTGGTGAGAATGATCAAATAGGTCACCTTGAAGAAAACCTAGACTTAAATGTGTTGTGAACTCCTCCTGAGATTATGAAGACCTAGGACTGTGTCTCCAGGTTATTTCACTGACTATTTCTTTTTTATTTCTTCAGGAACACAGGAACCTCTTCTAGCTTGTATTTCCCAAATTCCTTGTCATTTTGGTACCCTGTTCACTGTATTGTTTATGCAAATCCTAAAGCAAATATCTGTCTGTTCCTGATTTTTTGCCCTTGCCTCCAAGGAATTTCGCCTTACTTCCATGAATAGTATTAAAGGAAAAGTTAAGATGAAATGTTTGTGTGATCACTGAAAATGATTTCCAAGTACATACCCAGCTATAACATCTATAGCTGTGCTGAGCTTAGTTCAAACAGCACACTGTAATTTAGAACCAGTAGAAATGGCCAGGAAGATTTTACTAAGGAGTGGATGACAAAGAAGTTATCATCAACATGGATAAAGCTTCTATTCTGTGGACTGATGTCCCATGTTCAAGCTATGAGGCCTTATTTACTGATATTTGCTGTATGCCCAGTCAGACAGTAGAAGGCTGTGAAATCTGAATTCTGCCTTTAACCATTGCCAGTGTTGTTACCAGTGTTTTCTAAAGTGAGGAATATATTGCCATCTGTTGTCAGGAGGGAGAGTAGAGTCTTTGTAGGGCCTGTCAAAGCCCCATTTTGTGGCAGGAATTTGGGCATTGGGAAGGAATTTACGTTCCTTCAGAGAGATCTTCCATGCATCTTGTTGGAAAACTTGTGTCTTCAAGGTGTTCAAAGAACAAATGTCTTACAAATTTTCCTAACACAATGTATTGTTCATTAACTCGTGGTAAGAAATTATTTCCTTTGGAATAGCAAACCAGCAGAAGGAAGAGAAGAGGTCTGCTTTATACAAATAAACATCAGGTTGTAGGCTTTTAGGTTGTATCTGATACTAATAGGAATCTCAGAACAAATTTAAGTAAATTTATAAACATTACTTAGAAAATGAAGGGAATTTAGTTTTATTTGAACTGCTTTCTAGTAAACTTTAGGATATACTGCTTTACTATAGTACTGCAGTGGAAAAAATGTGATTAATTCTTGTTTGTTTATACTAGGAGATTATATTTCTACTTTTCTTACAGGGTAAATAGCTGAAATATTTTTATTGTAGGGTATAATATTGATTTTAAAACTTGAAAACAACTAGAGGAAAATACTTCAACGAAAATGCTGACCAGCTTTGACATGCTCCATGACAGTTCATTAAGCATACAAAGGTTTAAGTTCAAACAAAGGATCATCATGGTTTGTACCAGCCAGTCATAGCCCACAGAAGTCTTCAGTGTTGAGGTGGTAATTGCTTAGGTGAAAGGTAGGTTTCAATTCTGTAAGACCAATTTAATTTTATTACTGTTAATGATTACATCTATTATTCCAGATTAGTGACAAAATTATTAGTATCAAAATCAGGGAAATTTGCAATTTTTGTGCTATTTGATCACTAGGCTTCATCACTTTTACCTGAATAGGCACGCAAGTACCTTAGCTGTAGTAAAATCTGTTTTGCAAGGGTAACTTTAGGGTTTTATATGAAAGTAGATGAAAGTGAGAGGACATCCAATGCAGTTGTTGGTGTGTGTTGAAAATTAGAAATCTTTTTAATCACTTAATGCCCTGAATCTGAATCTACTTTTCTCTGTACTGGTAGAATTACACAGTACCTTCCAACTATAGTGCTTTTTCTCCTACACAGGACTTTCTGGGAAGAAGGAAAATAAAATTGTAGGATACTGGGCAATTCTACTGGGATGGGAATTGTAGAGAAGAGATTTCTGAAAAAGATATTTCCAAAAACTCATGACCACCTCCCTTTTTGTTCAGGCCATTTGTGGACTGGGTGTTCACTCATTGCTCAGTGGCAGATATTTCTGCTTTTATGCATCCTGAGCAGCAACTTTAGGAGAGGAGTGGAGTAGAAAGCCAGACACTGGCAGTGGTGGTGTCAATTTTGCCACAGTGTTGATCCTGCTCACTTTCATGCTGGTTAGGGAAGTGGAAAACCTCTGAGCAGCAGCTCTGAGCTGCCCCCCCTGTGGATGGCAAATCCCTGGTAGGTGAGCAGAGTCACACCTCAGTGGTGCTGCTGTCCCCTTCTTGCCACAGGGATAGTCTGGTTCCCTTTGCAGCTTCCAAATATGAAAACTGTCCTTGGAGGTCTGTTTCTTCTCAGTTTTAGAAATAATCCTTCAGAGTAGTGTTTTGATCTAGATCTCCTCTGTCCTTCAGATGAGTCTTGCATTCAAAAAATTCTTCCCTTCTCTGGACCTGAGGTTTGGCAGATTTCCTCTCCCTGTGGGTACAGCCAGCCATGGCAGAGGGCACAGTGGCAGGTATTTGTCTGTCAAATCACTTTGCTAGAATTTGCTAGATCTCAGAAACTTTTATGCTGTATTTTCTGTGGGAGAATAATTTTATTTTTTTTTCTGTTGTAAAAGGCTCATTCTTGCGAATTCTGTAATTTGAAGGGCAGTTTTTCATACTGGACCTGTACTGATACTGGAAGTATATCAAAAAAGAACAGTAAAGGAATTGGATGACCTAGAATTAATCTCTGTTAAAGCCAGACTGGGCCAGATGGTGATCAAGCTGCCCAAGTTGTTTGGATAACAGTGTTCTGTGTGGATGTGCATTGTTCTTGAATTATCCTTTGGACCTGGGCTGAGGTGGATAAGGTGAGCAATACAAATGCATCTCTAGTTTGTGAATGTAACAGGGTGGTAAAAAGTAACAATATCCTAAGGGGAATACATATTGAAATGTAATTGTTTTCACTTGGAATTTAATTAGTCTCAGATTATCCTTCTTGCTTTATAGATAACATTTTGATTAGAGAGAAGATTGATTTTGCATGGAATACTTCCCAGCTCCTAACAAAGTTATGCTCCAAGTGCTATTGTTTAAAGTTTTGGGGGAAGTAGCGTTCAGTTTTCCCTTACTGATGGCAACATCACATTCAAATGCTTAGATAAAACACAGCCCTCAGATGAGACATTTTCTGAATATGATTGCACTATCTTTAACTCTGTGTGGAGAGGAAAGGAATAGTCACAGCCTTTCATTTCCTCCATATACACTGAAAGTAATAGACATGAGCTGTAGAATAACACAATTTTATTTGCTGTACACATGAAAAAACAGAAACTTATGCAGGATTAATTGTAAGTCAAAGGCATAGAAACTTGAGTGTTATTACTTATCCTTTTCCAAAATCATCATGTAACTTCACTGGGAAATTAAAATAAGAAAGCAACAGACAGTGCACCCTGCAGCCATATCAGTAATCCCAATTTTCCAAAGTCAAAATGTATTCACTTATAGCAGTTTTTGAAAAATGATTTTGTATTCCTTTCCCCACCCCCCCATTACTGTATTATGATGAGTATGTTTCCGTTTCAGAATGAGTCAGAGTTTTTTTTCATACTCTGAATTTTTGCTTGCTTTATCAACAGACTTGACAAATGAAGCTGATAAAAATCAATTTTTGGTCTGAATTAGAACAGACTATCTTTACATGAGACCTTTCTAGATAAAATACTACATTTTTTATTAATATGTGCACTAATAAAGGTGAAGTTAAGTTTGCAGACAGATAGTTTGCCAACTCCAAAGTCTTTGCACAGTTAAAAAAAAATTCTTTGAGGAATGAATATATAATTTAATATCCTTTCTGAGGCTTGTTTTCATGTGGAATAAGGTGTCTAACCCCAACTCTACTAGCTTAGTCTTGCCTGCAGATTTCCAGCCTCTTATTGAGTTCCATGCAGTGACAAAAAAGGGCAGGTACCAGACGGATAATAACATCCAGATTATGGATACCAGATGTGCAATACCTGTATCCCACTATTAAATACAATTGCCACTGGAGGTGTAAATAGATGAAAAAAGTCTGAGTGCTTTTAAAAGCAAACTGTTTACAAAAACAGCCAGCAGCTTGGAAAGGTTCCACAAAAGATCCTGACTACTAAACCAGAATGATGTAATGGTCTCTATCACTTACAAGAGCTCTCACAGTAGAAAAAACTAGAAAAATCAATACCCTTGTTTAGTGTAGTCAAAGCTTGAAATATTTCATTTCAGTGAGTAGCGTTGGATTTTTATTTAAAGAAAACAAGCTATTTCTCATGCCAGGACTAAATTAGTCTTCTTTGTTTCTTTGTTTGTGTTTCATGAAAAGGATTAAGAACCCTGAACTGGATAGTTTAGCACAGGTATGAATGGTGAAGGGAGTCACAGATCTGGGCTATATTGTACATGAGTCCAGAACAGCTTTCAAGGATTCCAAGTGGCTGAAGAAAGGGGTGACTTGCAGATAAATAATGACAATAAAGAAATAATACAGTGAATAACATCATTACTCTTAATAGGCTTATAAATGCAAGGTTTATTTTACAAGTGCTGCAGTGCATGACAGTGCATTTCTACAGCCTGAATGTGAAATATCCAGGAGGAGATGTTGCAAGAGGAAAAATGTATAAAAAGCATCTATTTGGCATCTATTTATCCTCATTAATTATGGCTCCATCACTCTTTGTATTTTTCTTCTTATTAAGAAGAACCTCTAAATGCAAACTCTTAAACAAAGTACTTGTTTCCCCAGTGAGATCTCTGCTGTGGACAGGACACATTCATTTTGTACATATCAATTTTATCCACCCATAATTTAAATCAATAAAGTGTGTCCACTGGCAGATTTGTGAGGACAGAAGGAAAAAGGAAGAAAGACATAGAGAGAGAAGGCAAGAAAGAAAGAAGAGACCTTCAGCCCTCTGCAATATAAAATTTTCCATAAAAGAAAAAAAAAATTACTATCTTTCTCCTTGTCAGCCAGCTAAGCTCCTGTTAGTTCAGAGTTATGTGCATATTTTTCATAGACAGTGAGAAATGATGAGTCACTGAAAAGTTACATCTCGAGTGAGGGAGCCCAGCAAAGCTGCTGACAGTGAGCTTGCCAGGGCAGGAGCTGATCTGAGATATGGCTGTGCTCTAATTGCCCAAGTGCCGTGCTCTGCCAGAGTATTTGCTGAATTCCTTCCCTCCAGCCCCTTCTCTAACCTACACACGATGTGTAATTTGAAGGAGGTTGAGCTAAAATCTCTGTGCAGTCTGTAACATGATTTCATGTTCAATGGAAGATAGAATGTTCAAAGTAAAATAGGAAAACTCAGTTAAAGAGGTTTCAGAAACAGTCCAAGTTCTTCACTGAAACACAATATACAAGGGGTTCACCTCAGCCTCAGTGAAGGGAAAGCTGTCTGTGTTTATTTTATGCATTTCTGCTCTCAGCTACCTCAGGAAGGTTGAGGTGTTTGATGAGCAGAGCTGGGGCAGCTGCTGTGGCTGTGTGGCTCCATTGAGACTCTGCTCTGTTTGCCAGGACCCAGCTCTCTGTCAGTCCATGTGTCACATTTGTCTTGCTCTGAGAGCCGTGTTTTGCACGTATATAATAATGATTTTGTGTTAGCCACTGACCTTGGCTGCCTCAGTGAGTGTCCACATATTTGGGTCATCCAGTCCTCGGGGTTGCGCTCTACAGTTCTGACATTTGCTGCATGGGCAAGTAATGAGAAAGTCTGGAGGAATATCTGGGTAGGGAGGAAATATGACACTGAATTATGAAAGGACTAAAAAGTGTCAACTTTCATCTATGAGGACAGAAACTATACCAGAGTCACCTTTAGAAATCTTGGAAGTTCTGAAAGCTGTGGCAATGTGTGTGCAGGAGGATGTTAAACAGAAATTCTGGGACTGGGTTCAGTAAACTTGAGGAACTGATATGGAGTAACAGGAAAACAATATCTGAATATGTTCAAAATAGGACAATAAAATTTAGCCAATAAATCAAACCTTCTGACCATTTGTATGCTCTGATTGTACAACTTATTGCAAGGCAGTTTTGAAGGTCAGATCTATAGTGATAATGTGTCCAAAGGCAAGAGGCAAAGGACATGATGCTTGTCTGTTTATTGGAGAGGAAAACTGGTACATATAAATTTATTTGGAAGTTATTGGTCTACTCAAGTGGCACAGTTTAAACATCTTGTAAATGCAACATAGTAGATTAAAATATTGGGCATACATACCAAAGAGGATAAAAATAGGAGATTGATTTTTCACTGCAGTAGCAATATCGATGTAGGGTTAAGGGAACAAGAGTACAGTAAGAATTTATGGAGCAGAGCTATAGATGGAAAGAGCATTTCATAGACACCTTCTAATGGAAAAGATGTTTATTTCAGCACTGAGCTTGCCTTCTGCTCCCAGGGAATAAGGAACCTTCTACTAACACCTTCATTGTGTTAGTAGAAAAAGTAAAGACTCCAGCAGTGTTAGCAAAACATGGGATTTTCGTGGCACCACTTTTATAATTATTTGTTTAAAAATGATATTTTATTTTACTCAAGATTATGAAGATGCATGAGTGCCACCAGGTGGATGGGCCAGCCAAACCTCCTCGCAAGAAGGGTGGTACTTGCTGGTAGAGTTTGTGTATTGAAATGAGAGTCAGGAATCAGTGGCCAGTACAAAATACATTAAAAAAAAAAAAGAAAAAGAAAAAAAAAAAAGCTGCAATGCAATAAATGACTTAGTTCAATATCAAACTGCTCCTCTGCAGAACTTATAGTATGACTAAAATAGACTTTCCCTCTGAGAGAAGGAGCATTTGCTACCCCTGTTCCACCTGTAGGGAGGTGCAGCATTGAGTGCTGTGATTGAGGAGAGGAGCTGTGCCTGGGGTTGGTTACACTCTGAAATTGGTGAACTCTCACCACTGCTCTCTTTCTTTTTCTCCTCTATAGGGCAGCCTGAAAACAGCATTCACATATCCCAGCTAGAGTAGGGAGACAAAGAAATAATTTTGGAAATTACTTAAAATTTAGAATTAAATTTGGAAAGTATCAGT
Source organism: Cettia cetti (assembly GCA_013401135.1). Taxonomy (NCBI): domain Eukaryota; kingdom Metazoa; phylum Chordata; class Aves; order Passeriformes; family Sylviidae; genus Cettia; species Cettia cetti. Next base: position 20,887 of record VZUI01091790.1, on the reverse strand, counting down.
GTCTGATGGCATGAACAAGTTACAGAAATGGATGCTGATTTGCAAGACAGCTCACAAAAGAAGAAAAAAGGAGACATTATTTTAAAATTGAGGGCACTATATGCAGCATGCTGTTCCAGAGTTTTGACCATATGGTCATTCCTGTTTTCCTTCTGTAAAAAATTTAACTTTTTTCTTGTATCCTAAACCCAAGAAAATTATTTCTTTCTGATAAAACCTAATTTATTTATTTATTTAATATTAGAATTCACTACTATTTGAAATGAAAACACGCCTATGATTTTCTAGAAGTTTTTTATAGTTTTTCAATTATGCAAATCACAATATTTCAGAGGCCATATTTTTCACAGTGAAGTCCAAAACCATTTTCAATATTCTATTCATTAGGATATTATTAGAAGCATGGGAAAATAGATTTTCAAAATAAGACTTTAATTGGAGCATCTACAGAAATGTTAGGCATTTAAATAAATGCCCTTATCTGCCTGCAGGTCAATCATTTTGAATTGCAATGTATGGAATTTGGTTGATTTTTTGTCAGAACTGATTAAGTGAAAAATGAGTATCCAAAATCTCAAGAGATGCTTCTTTGCTATAGGACAGTTTTTCTGTAGTCCAAGACAGTTCTCTCTTTTTTTTTTTTTTCCCCTCAGCCCTTATTCAGCCAAAATAGAAAATCCATCCCACATTCTGTGTATGGAATATTAAATGCTGTGTGAGAATGTGTCTCACATACTTGAGAAGAACAACCACTGTGGGTAGATAATTCTCTGCCACTTCTGAAATTTCACAAGGCAATTCAGCAGGCCCAGCTCTGAGGAAATGTCTTTTAGCATACACAGAAATAAGCAGCAATAGGAGCTAAATATTAAATACATTTAATGAAATGTTTTTTCTTTTCTTCTGTGTATGAAGTTTCTCCCCATTACTTAAAGAGGTTTGAGGTTTCAATGAGTACTTTTAGTTTATTGCTCATTCTACCATCTACTGTCTTTTAATTTTGACAAGTTGTTTAAGCCCTTAGGGCTCAAGAAGATGAATTAATTACCAGTAGTCAAGCAGGTTGGGATAGCAACATAAAAGGCACTGTAAAAGTGAAGTTAAACCTGTTACTGTAAAAATTACATAGTCTGTAAGGTGAAGTTTTCACTGGACATAAAAGTGCCTGCTGAACTTTCCATTTTTGTTAAGGACTTGTTTTCAGTAGGTCACACACCAACATGTGTGACCTCTGAGGCAGGCAGAAAAGCACATCTTTGCAATTTAAATGAAGAGTAACCTATTTATAATTTCATTATTATTTCATTACTGCATGACTTCTGCTATTTGTAAATGTCAAATACAAAAAAAAAAAGTGCTTCAATTTAACCTTCCCTGTCAAAGAATAAGAGCTTTATTTCCACTGTCTTTAAGGAGGTACTTGATGTCTCACAGTAAAATCTATCAGACTTAGCTCAAAAGAGAATCATTTTGATGGGGATGGATGACATTTTTCTCTTAAAGCTAATTTCATACACACAGGGCATTCAAGCACCCAGTATTTTCAGTTGAGTTTAATCAGTCATTTCAGCCATCCAATGGTCTCCTCTTGCTTCATTTTCTCCTGCTGTTTTGAAAGTAGGCAATTCATGCAACATAGACTGTACAAAGCCCTAGAGAGGAAAAACAGATTTCTGTATCTGCACCTATTATATCCATTCAATCATAACTGTATTTTTATTTTTTTAATGGGGGAGTTTTTCTCATACAGCCATCACCAATGGCAGGAAAAATGTAATAATGGAGAGAGTGCTGATTATGCTGACAATACGGTGAATAAACTACCTCTTCCTAAATTTGTGTGCATTTAAACCAAACATAAGGCAAATGCTAAGGGAGATACAATGCTGACATAATATGCTGTTTTGAGGTAGTTCTTGAGTCCTATTCTGTATTTAGAGGTCAGCAATCTCCCCTTGGTTTTAGCAGTCATTGGGGGAGAGCCTCTGGTGATGTCACATCTCCCTTCATGGTAGTCTTAAGTACCTTGTTGGCTCAGTCTGGGTTCATGGAGCTGTATCTGAACACAGATAATTTCAGGAACAATAGCAAAGTAAAGTACATATTCTGTTCATTGTAATGGACTTGTTCTTTTTTGCAGTATTGATATTCAATTTTGTACTGCCCTACTTTCCTGTACACAAAGACCGTCTTAAAATAATACTTTAAAACAAATGCAGTATTTACTGGTATTCTTATGTAACCTCCTACCACTTTCTTTTTATCCCCATTAAGAAACTTGCCTCAGATTGGTTTTCAGTCTTATAACACCAAGAAAATAGGAAGCTCTTTGCACCTATCAGGGAATAAATTTCGATATAGGTCTTCCATCTCAATGAGCTCACTGGTTCTCGCTATTTCTGACAATCCTTGAAGAGTTTTTCAAACTAGAAAGAAATGTTTTCCATTGGAGAGTGCTAACTGGAAGAAACTCAAATACTTTGGGGGATCCTAGGTTTTTGATTTTTATTCATGAAACAATGCTGAAATAGATATGTGGTTTTTACTGTTGGCTTAGATATTCCTTCATGTAACTGGAGGGAAAAAATTAAAAGACAGATTTTCAACTTGTTAAAATAAAACATATTGACAAGGTCATTTACATATTCACTGAAATAAAGTTGCTTGGAATTATCATTTTTATAAAAAGTTTTATCCTTTTCTTCCAGTTGTGGAAAGTAAAAAAATGAAAATAAGGAAATTTAGCATTAAATGGAAAAAGTACATTGTTACCAGTGTGTTAGCTGCATTTATCCCACCAGACATTTCAGCATTTCATTACAAGATTAATAGAATCCACTTCATTGAACTATCCTGAAGTTATTACAGGATGGTCAGGTAGTCTGGGCAACTCACAACCTCAAGCTTTCCCACGTAGACTCCTTAATGTATTGCAAGCCTAAATTTACAGCAGTGAGGACTTATCTGTGAAAGAGTTAAATATTTTATATTTCTATGTAAGTGCCACTCATGAGACGTTGGGGAAATATTTCACAAATGATAATGAGATTTTAAGAAGGCTTACCTGGGCATATGACAATTATCTACTAGGAAAGGATGTCTGAAACCTGATTAAATAGGTTTGGATTTTTTTTTTTTTTTTTTTAGCGTAATGCTGTTGTCAAAAAGATAAAAAATTTAAAGGAAATTAGCTTTTAGTGGAGTTAGAAATTACTTGGTTAATTCTTTTCTCCCAGTGTAGAACAGTCTTCATATAATTCAAAATAGATTTTGTACTTTCCACTTTCAATATACTTCATTGTGTTGTAGAGTTGGCAGAGTATTCATGTAAAATCAGTCACAGGCTGTTTAGCATTCATCAGCGTTGCCCAGTCTGCCACCTCAGCTCCTAACTGAAAATGAAAGCTAGAATTGTCCTGGATAATCAATTATGTTTTCAAGATTTATTTTGGAATGGGGGTTATACTGCACAGGGAGTTAGAGGATGTTGTAATATAATCTCACTTCAGTCATCTCAAATAGGGAGTGAACAAAATTGTCAGTGTTTAATTACTTTAATGGCAGCAGTCTTCTGAAATTACGGTAATAGTTCTTTTGCTAGGACTAGAGCAATGACACCTTTCTGATTTTACTTTTTTTTGCATGCTACATATCTGTACCCAATGTTCACAGCTGCACAGGAGCAGTAAATCATCATCTGGCTGGAGCTGTTTATCACTTTTGGCAGCTGGGCTCCAGCATGCACTAAATAAAGACCAGCTCAGTCATTTGCATTGGGCTGGACCAGCAGAAGACTCTGCATCACTGCAAGGCTGTTAGTCAGTGACTTTGCTAAGTAGTTCCGAGTGCTAAATGTGAATTTCTTGCAAACTTTCAATGTACTGACATTGTTTGTCATCTGCCAACATAAACTGGCGGTGCAGGTTGTATGTGACAAATTTCCTACATCGAGAAGGCAATGCTGTAAAACTCTGTGGAGCACATCTCCACAGGGCTGCACCTCTTTGGAATGGTCCCAATGTGTAGAGGGCACAAGTTCAGGGACAGGATCTTTTCCCTAGAAGGGTTTGAGGAAGGTCCTTACATCTCTCTCTGGGTAAATAAGGCAGGAAGCAAAGAAAGAACTATTCAGAAATAAAGATTTCAAATGCATAACACATATTTTTAAAGAACAGAAAAACTTCTATGTTTGTACAAGTGTTGGGTTTGGTTTTGTTGGGTTGTTTTTTGTTTGTTTTTTTTTTTTTTTTAATCAAGTAAAATATAACTTAAAATCTGAAATTTGCAAATTAATAGAATTATGTGGAGTATGTTTGTCAGAACCACATCTGAAATTTCTCCTTTTGGCAAAGTTATTCTAGATTTTGGTTGAGACATACCACATCTGAAGGTGCTTCAGTTAATAATATTAGTCATATCAAGAATACTTTCATCTAAGGTTCAGGTTTTATTGACTCACTAGGCAAAATTCTGAGTTTATTTGAACTGTTTCCAATCATAACTAATGTAAGAAATTCAGGCATTACAGAACTCTCTTTGTATTTATGGATATAACTTTGGACAGAAGCAACACCTTCTCAATCAGTAAAAATATTCATTTAACTGTGGTTTTTTTGTTCCAGCCCTTTGGTATTAAACAGAACATTTAAAAGAGATGTATTCTGAAGCAACTGATGAAAGAGCAGGGAATTCTGGAACACTTAATCTTTTTGTTTTGAGGGCAGAGGTGGGGTTTTGTTCCAGTACAGTCTGACCTCTGTGTAATGCACATCTTCCCAGTAAGGGCATGGGGGGCCTTGGTCCAAATAAGAGTTAGATCATGTGTTTGAATCTGTTTGTTTTCATCACCATTGTCCATTTTTCTAACTATAAACATAGAGGTGGTGAGGAGGAAAAGGGAGTTATGGGGTTAGTTTTGAGATAAATTACTTTCAGTGCATATCCATTATATTAGGAATGTAACTTCTATGTGTAGTTATATTTCTCTGCTGAAATCAGAGATATACTCCTGATGCAAAACTAAGTCAATTTGTACCTCTTCTTAAACTTGTTGGCATGGCATCAGCTCCTGATGGATTTTATCTAGTGGAAATAAATAATAGTTAGTCAAACCACTTAAAATACTGTGAATTATGTTCACACCAATAATCGATTTTCAAAAATCCACATTTACTCAGCTTCTAGTTTGTGTCACTGTAAATTTTTGCCAGAGGAATGCTTTTATTCTTCTTTTCTGAGGATATTTTCTCCATTTCAAATATCTTTATTTCTCATAACAAATGGTGAATTAAACATTAGTGATTCAAATTGTATATATTTGCTAGCTGGTGATTGATCATAGTTTTGATTTTTTTAATATAAAGTATTTCATGAAAGATAATATTTCTGATAAGGTTTTGTTTGGTTGGTTTTTAAAGAAAAAGTAGCTTGGATACTATCATTAGTGCCACTTGCTATCAGCTACCTTCAGTAGCTATTATACCTTATCAAATCAGGCAGGCATAAGAAGCCAACTGATTAAATTGGGCATGTTGCCTACAAAAAAAAAAATACAGCAGCATTGATGCCTAAATCATTCTATTGCAGTTATTCTTTTCAATATATATATCATTTCATGAAAAATCTTTGCCTGAAGGGTTTGACTCTCTGCATTTTGGATGCAAAATGCAAAGCAAAGAAAACCAGTATTTGAGATGCTATTACATCTTTCTATTGAGGACTGAATCTAATTCCAGTTAGCTTCTAAGGTGGTGCTGAACACTATTTAAACCCAACTTGTGATTTTGTAAGGGCACTGACATCTGGAGCTTACAAGTTATACCAAAATTAGCTTAATAAATGTCTTGTTTTTCTCTGTCAGGGCATCTTTGTGGAAACTTGTGCTCACATTGCCAAAGGCTGCTCCCACTGTCCCCTTGTGTGAGTGGGTTTGGCAGCCCTGGGACACAAAGCAGAGAGGGAATGAGGGAGCATCTGTAACACAGGGATTCTGAGCTATGAAGCAATTCAGCATTTCTTTAATTGTCACTTTCTATAAATGCAGGTAAATTTTAGAGAGGACACATGTGGCATTAGTGGGCATCTAATAAAATAGAAAGCTTGAGTTTCTTTTCCTGAAATGCTGTTGGCATCAGTCATGTTACCAAAGATGCTTTTTTTTTGTAACTGTTTGGTAGCAAATAAAAGAAAAATAATAATTCATAGGCTGTTGTGTAGAGAAACAAGAAAAATCAGTATTTTATGACTATTTTACGACACACTGAATGTCTAAATGCCCTTTTCAGGTTGATTATTTAAAATGAGGTTGTGGTGGTCTTCTTACCACAAAAACATTACAGGTGTGGCTACTATGATAACTGGTTTAGGGAAAGTAAAAGTATATCTAGAAAAGATAACAGAATGCAGAGCATCTTATGTGGTGTAGATAGTGAATTCTTTCAGAGAAGCTTGAGTAATTCCTTAACTATAAACTGTTTAGTGAATGGAAATGAATGACCGTATTAAGAGATAAATTTTTGTCCTGTACCATTATTAAAGCAGGATGTAGCTTTATTATTACATTTTTGAAATATAATTTACATAACTAATTGGCTCCAGGTGGCTTTGGTATGTTAATGACAGCTCTGAAGAAGGCCTCTTGAAAAATTTGTAAGATTATCCACAGAGGGTTCTCAAATTTTCTTCCACTTTGACTCGTTAAACTCTTGATGTAGTGACCCATCAGATCTTGTCTGTGCCACAATTTTTTTCCCAAAAGGGTGAGTTTTTCTTGGTTCAGATATTCACATACTTTGCATTCTCATTAATTTCCCTCCATGTGAAGTGGGGATGCAGTGGCAGTGAATGTAGGGCAGTTTGTTCTGTCGTGGTGATTTGCTCCTGGGGCTCTGTAATTTCACGTTTTCTGTAATTGAGCGGGACAAATATTGTCCTTTCAAAATGCCAAGAATATATGACTATGAAATAGATTGCATGCCCATATGAATTATTAAAGTAATTTCAGGCCTGTGCCATTTAGATCAGAAGGATTTTACAGTAAATGGTCAAGGCTCAATATATAATTGGTAGGTGGTACTTCTAGAAATTAGTCTAAAATTTCCTGACTGACCTGTAAAGAATTTGGGGACATGAAGGATGGTAGTGGATCAGGCTCTGTATATGTCTGAGTTTTTAATAAAGCACCTGTACTCAATAATTTCAAGGATGTTTTGCTTCTAAAACTATGAAGCTCCTCATAGATAAATTTATATTATCAATTTGGCAGTTTCAATTTTTCCGCCCAAGATTATTAATGAAGCAACATTTGTTTTTGTTCATTGTCTTCAAAGATATAAAAAAAAAAAAACCCAACAAAATTTCAGTAAAAAAAAATTAAAAGTGTATGTCTGTAAAGTTTTGTTCAAAGAGATTATTTCAATATTGGACAATAGAAATAATATTTTAGAATATGTTCACTCTTCAAGTACCTGCATTGCAGTGAAAGAATAGCATAAGATTTGCTTCGCTGACTCTTTTAGGTTCTGTCTGCGTTTTTCCACTCAGGGAGGCTATGGCCATTTTTCCAGTTATAGATTACAAAGCTGACCCCAGGTCTGAGCTGAATGTCTGCACCTTACAAATGCAGACACTGCCCTTCTTCTGATTTTCAAATATAGCTCATTAATTTTGATGTTTTTATTCCTACTCCACACTCTTGAAGCCATGTGTACCTTTATTTGTAAAAGAGCAGAAGCAATAAGGCTCAGATTGCAGTGTGTTCTCACGGCTGTTGTAAGGAAGGTCTCACCGTGCCTTGTGTTTCCCTGGGCAGTCAGTGTGGAACCTTAGTGCCTGACAGGGCTGGTAAATCATGTAAGGTGGTGAGATAATGTGTGCTGGGCTGAGGGCCTCAGCCAGGTGTTGCTGTGCAGCAGGGACTGCTGGTTATCCTGAAAGATCAGAGAAAGTGTACACAGGGATTCCAGAAGCACAGAATCCACTGGAATCTGAATTTCATACAGCAGCCTTAAACAGCAATTGATCCAGTGCTTCTGGCCTTGAAACATTGATGTAACCTTAGGGGGATAACAAAGGGGTTACTTTCCATTGTACAGCATTTCTTGATAGCAATGTGTAGGCTGCTCAATTGGGTCTTTAATGTTTCCTTCAGCATTGGGAGGGTAGGTTGATGAGAAGCTCAACACAACCCAGCAATGTGTGCTGCCAGCTCAAAGAGCCAAACGTTCCTTGGGCTGCATCCAAAGCAGAGTGGGCAGCAGGGGGGGGAAGGAGGGGAATCTGCCCCTCTGCACTACTCTGCTTGAGACCATTTCCTCTTCTCCTGTTGCTTAATTGCCTGTCTGCTTTTGTTCTGATGACAAACAGGTGGAGAGTAAGAGTTCTGTGGTGCTTTACCATGTTTTTTGACACTGGATCCACTTGCAATTAAATGGTTGTATTATGAATATATCTTTTGCCTAATAAACATTTTCAAAATATTATATTTAAGTAAATCAACCTTTTGATAACAATGGAGATTCCAACCAGGGATCTCAAGCTGATGTGAGAAACTACTTGCTCTCATCATTATTGGTTTAATTCACAGCATCTGCTGGATGCTGGAATTAGTGTTAGAAAACCAAAACCAGCCTGCTGACCAGGTAGTCCAGAATGGGGGAGGTACCTCGTGAATCTGCTGAGTGGATGTGAAGAAACCTTCTGAGGAATTGACCTGGAACCTGTTGGCTGGGAAAGCGATCTGAGGACAGCCTCGCTGGAGTCCAGGTTAGGCCACCTGGGTGCAGATGCTGAGTCTTGGCTGTGCTGTGGTGCTCGGGGAGCTAATGAGCCCTGTCAGCCTGACTGTGTGTAGGATTTCAGAGCTACGAGCTCCACCCACATGGAAAACTTGTTGGATCTGGCCCGGAATAGTCACTGAACTGTTGACACTTCTCAGTGTTGACCTTCCAAGTTACCTCCACACTGCTCAGGGGGGAGCTGAGGTGGGTACATGTTCTGTCATGAGTGAGTTCTTGGTTAAAATTTAGGAAATCACTTTTTCTGCAATTCTAGCAAGCAATGAATGCAAAAATATTTCCTTTCAATGATGAAGAACTTAACAAGAGAGAAAAGCCATCACTGGATGTAGAGCACATGTTAATAACTCCCTGAAAGGTGTCCTCTAACACACTTGACAACTTTAATATGTTGACATTTATTGAAGAATTTAACTTCAAAAGAAATGAGTGCCTGGCTTAATTTCTGTGCTCCTATTTTTCATCTACCCATCAGAAAGGCCATGCATTTTAGGGACAGCCTCAGTAATTGCAATACTTGGACCCTGGCAAATTCCCAAGTTTTGATAAAGCTGTCAGTTGTCTGCTTCAGGTATCTAGAAATACTTTCCAGAGGCAAGATTCCAAAGATAATTTTATGCTTGCTCTTTGCCAAAGGCTCAGTATTCCTAAACCAACTGCAGAGTGCATCTACCCTGCAGAAAACTAGTCAATGCAGGCAGTAATTAAACTGCCTATTTAAAATAGTGTCCTGAAGGGGAGAAAGAAGTTGGGCCACCACTCGCAGGAAGATTTGTGCAGCACCAGATCCCAAAATAAGCATCTGTCAAATGAAAGTGGTGGAGTTATCTACTGAGATATTTCTACTGTCACTTAAAACAATAGTATCTGTTCTTTCTGTTTGTTATCTTATGTATAATCCTCTACAGTTACAGTAACAGTACAGGCCTCTCTAGAGAGCCATACATTTTTGTAGCCTATAGAAGTAGCTCTTTCCTAGATAACCAGAAATTTTTAAATAATAGAATTTCATACAAAAAGTACATTTTTGCAGGGATTTCTTAGAGTGGCTGACAACTTAATGAGAAATATTACCATCATAAAAATAGCAAGAACTTTAACTTTGCAATCCAAACCTATGGAAAGCCATGCTGGATTACCCCCAGGATTTTGTGTCATCTGCTGTTGCCTCTGAAACTGCAGTATTACACCAAACATTTCTCAAGATATTGCAGGAAAATGTTTGGCAATGGTCTAAAAAACTGTGTTACAGCAATAAAGAAGTAGTGAAAATCCATAAAGCAAATCCAAGCAAATGTCTGTGTGATGCAATGGCATCATGTGTTGGATACATGTGGCTGGATACAGCCACATTATGTTCAGACATGACCATCCTGCTTGAAATAACACTGTATTATTGAGGATTAGAAACATTATAGCCTGCCTCTGCACATTTGCAATTAGTCAGAATAAAGAGTTTTGCTGCCCTTGTGCAATGAGAATATTCCAGCCCATCCACCTGGCTGTGCACTATATTTTGGAAACACTCAGGTGTTTCCATCTTATGCACTGCAATACAACCCTCAAATGAATAATATTAAAAGAAACAAAAATAATTAAGAGAGTGCCTTTTGAAAATGGGATCATTATATTGCAGAATATCAATTAAATTAAACCCCAAAGTAATCCAAAAGTTATTTCATTTTTGTCAATCCTCTCCTAACTTGCACTCTGATGTTGGAAGGGAAGGGAAGGGAAAAATGGCCAGAGATTTCTAAGTCTCAAACTGTGTCAGCATTCCCCTAGGTATTCCTCCTGTCTTTTCTAAGATTTGGCCTGTGATGAAATGCAATTAATTTCCTGATTTTATAACTTTTGTTTCAGCTGGGAAGTAGTGTCACTTTTAAATAATAGTCTATGATTGAGGTGGAGGATTGACAGTTGTCCCAACTAAGGCACAACATGAATAGGTTGCGGTAATTTACAATTTATTATTTTTATTGCCTTCAGCTACCTGACATAAATACTGGAATTATTTAAGAGAAGACTTGTCTTAGTGTTTATCTTAAAGGCCCTTTTATCCTTTGTTGTGTGTCCCGGATCTTATCTTAGAAACCAAATAAATGTGATTACGAAGAAGGTGGCAATTTTGGTCAGTGGCTAGAGTACTGTTCTTTGCAAAGATTTATTACCAGGTATAAGAGAAGAAGATAGCATAAATCAAACAAGCAGGAGGTGGTGTTAGAAGCTGCAGCTCAGTACTTTGACAGGCAGGTACAGCTCCAGGACAATGGGAAAAAAGTCAGAGTCAGAAAGAGGTAAAGAATTGATATTAATCCCAAAGTGCATAACATTCCCCAGGAGTCACTGCGTTCAGGCAGAAGAAAATTTGTATTTTATTATCAAGCTGATGTCATTCTACAATGAATTATTAATTTTGAGGCTTTTTCCATTTCAGAATTATATGGAAATAAGGGAATATTTTAAAATACCTAACAGCTGAGAAATTTCAGCAGCTCTGTGTGTATGATTTTTTTTTTTTTCTGTAGCAAAATTCAGGTTTCATATAACAGCAGAGAATATTTAAGTTGAAATAGCATAGCAAAATTTTGGAGTAGGAACTGTAGACTGTGAATCTTATTGCTATGGAGGAAATATTACACATTCTTACAATTGCTTTATCTATTTATTGTGAAGGAATGCAGACTCAGTCTACTCTTGAGGACATTGGAGAAGGGTCCCCACTGCCCTTCCAGGCACAGGTGAATACCTCAGGAAGATCACTGTAGGATCACCATGCCCCCATATTCTCTTTCTGTTGCAGTGAATCCTTAATTCTTATTTACAGGTTGAAACTGCTGCACTGGCAGTGCCCAGTCCCAGAATAGAAATAAGAGTAAGTTTTGCATCAGTCTCCTGCACGGGATTATACTGGGCCATGAAATACCAGTCTGAGTTTGCCATTTCCAAACCTCTTGTTTTTTCAATTTGAGAGTGCAGTAACTATCACAAAAGTGGTGGCCTTGAATGAGGCAAGGTGGGTGTATGCAGAGAGGGGAATTCTGCCCCTCTGTTGTTGCAATACTAATATTAGTTTAAAGGTATTGTGAAAAGAACAAGTAGCACACAGTTAGATTAATACCCTTAGGAAGTTGCAAGATACCTGTGAAATTTGTCTATCACTATAGTACAAAGCAGAATCATAAACATTCCAGTAAACATGAAATAATAGCAAGCAAAATATACTTTTGAACCATCAATCATGCCAACAGTGCCACTGGCTGTGGTGTAGAATGAATTCTTTGCTTATTTCTCTTCCCATGACACTCACTGCCTTACACTTTGCAAACCTGCTTTAGGGATACATCACCTCTGCATTAGACATGCAGACTGAAATAGCTTGAGAATTGTATAAAGCATTACAGAACTCATTTGTTAAAATGATTGCTCTTTTTAAAACAGGTTTTAATGTTGAAGGAACTATTTTTGTCAACATAGTTATGGTGAACTAGACATGTGACAGCCTTTATAGAAATGGACCCATTAAGTTTACAGAAGAAAATCATAAACCATATCTAGTTTGAAATATCCAGACAGCCTCTTCCTCACCTAGGGAGATTCAAATAAGAGATCAGTGACAAAAGGGGGCTAAGAGCAACTCTAAATGTTTCAGAGAAAACTATTAGTTTGTCAGATCAATTTCTTTCCTTATATTCTGCTCTTAACTAAATGAATTTGATGACATCTATTTTACACCCTCAATTAAACAGAAGTTAAATTATTTTATAGAGAAATAAACTTCTGAACTGAAATTCTTCATTGTAACAAAGCTTGAACTCTAACCTCAAAGCAAGAACTAAGGCTGGAGAGGGAATTATGCACGTGTTGAGATGATCAGGGGAGCAGGATTTTAACAAAACATAGCCCACTTAACAATTCTGTATGGGAATTAGCTTTCTTATATTTACTACCCTCAAAAAAGGCAAAGTGGAGGCAATAAAAAACATAGTTACTTCATTTCTAAGGCAGCTGTTTAATTATGAGTAGGTGCTAAAGCAGGGCTCTGCCAGAATGCAGTGTACTATTGCAGAGTTGTGTTTTATCACATTCATGCAGAGATTTTCATAAGCAGGAGGAAGTTCTTAAATCCTTGCAAGCTGTGGTATATGAGAATGGGCTGAGCTTTTAGGACAGCTACAAAAGGAGTGTTTCTTAAAACTTTTTAAAATGTTAGGACTGTTCCCTTTTACTTGTATAAATTGTTCCTGCATTTTTTCAGTCTCAAATTTATATTGTTTTTCTGAGTAATTAGCTATATTCAGTCATGGTTTCATTAGTGTTGAGGTCAGCACTGAAAAACAGGGCTTCTGCTTTAGAAGATGCTTCTAAAACTACTCCAAATAAATAAATAAAAGTTCTAAAAGATAAGAACTCCTGTGACTTTGAAATACTGACACAGCTACGTACTAGGCATGGTGAAAATTATAACGTTTTCTTTATACTGTCTGATAAATCAGCTAAGCACTGATTTGGAACATCTATTTGTCTCCAGCTCAAACATAATTCAATATCTGTCAGAGGACATCTGCTGCCCTCTATGAAGCCAAAATATCCAGTTCTGCCTTGTCAAAAGGCAGATCATAAGGCTTGATTATAAGTACTGCTCACACTGGAAAACAGACCCAAACCAGCTCTCAATGTAGTTTGTTTTCTACCAGCTCATTCAGTGCCCAAGTATATCCAAATCTAACTTTAGGGTATTTGGACACTTTTCCTTGAATACTTTTAAGCTATTTGTCAGAAAGAGGGTGAAATGTAAGCCTGGAGACTTAGCTTCTGAAAATCGTTGACTGAAGAAAGTATGAAGACAGTATTGGTTTTTTCCCTATCATTATTTTTAATGAGACTGAGTGGCATTCTTGTAGTGAACATGGATGAAGTCACTTGTCAGTGAGAATTTAAAATACATTCAGAATGAGAAGCCTGTGAGCAGCAGGCAATTTTTTTTTTTTTTTTACAATAGGCAATTTGTCTACAGCAATTTTAAGGAACAAAATGTTTTACCTAACATTGGTAGATTTCTAAGTTTCTTTTTGTCAAAGGAAAAAAAGATCGCATTACCATTGGCTTTTAATTTATTATGCAAAAAAGGTGTCACAGATTTGAAGAGATTAAGAGAGTAATATTCAGAGCAGAAATATGAGCAGCTGAATGGGATAGAATGAAAATGTTGAAATCCTCATACACACACAGATGATACAGTTTCATGTCAGAGCTTACTGAGTTATCAGCTAAAGCACTATTAACATCAATTAAGTTACTCCTACTGAAGCTGGCTCTGGCAGAAGAGTTTAAGCCTTTCTCAGTAAATATTTGATTTTTCTGCTGGCTGTGGACTTCATCTCATTGGCAAAGCTCCCTTTTATCTCAGAGGAGCATGAATTGACTTCTGTTTGCATTTCTTTGGAGATGTACGTTGGATGTCCAAAATCAGCATTGGAGAAGTAGGTCTAATTTCCAGTTACTGGTCTTTTTGAACTCTCTGCTACTCTTCTTCCCTCCAAAGCAAAATCTACTTATTTTCATTTCATACTTATCATTTCCATTTTAGATCTTGTGCATAGAAAACTTCATATTTTGTTTTCCTCCACCCTTAGATGCAAGTCTAAACCTTTTATAAACACAGTGGAGTAGTTTCTTCAGATATTCCAAGTTTTGGGCTGTGCAGACCATGCTGTGTATCAATTTTGTTTCTTCCTTGGCTGCCCTTTCCTTTCCTGCAGCACTGAAGAGGTTAAAGGATTTGATCTAGTGGTCAGATCTTGATGGATTGCACAGCAGCATGGGAATCCTGTCTGTATGTAATTCCTTTATCTGTAGTTTTGTCAACTATCCATGTTTTTGGTGGATGCAAATAATCATAAAACAGTGGTTTAAACAGAAGAGAAGAATCCATTTTCAAAATACACTTTACTTGAAAGTTCTTGGAAACCATAAGAATGTGTTTGCAGAGACATAGCTATGTTTACATTTTGGTCTGCTTAGGTATTTCCAATACAGCAATGTGGAATGTAAAATCTAGCTGATTAGTTAGACTAAAAAACTAAGTAGTCTGTTTTCATTCCTGAGCTCTCTAAATTAGCTATTTAGAACTGGCGAGTGTACTTCCTACTGAAAAAAAATTGCTGCATGGTACGTGGCACTTTTGTGTCAGTGGGAAGAGGTGACAACACCTCAATTAATGTAATATTTGTGTTAATTGACATTTCTGTGTGAATGAGTTTTCAAAACATGGGATGTGCATACTCCCAGCAATTCAGAAACACAGGAGAAAACAGCCATTTGCTTCTGTTTTAAATATAGTTTGGATTGACTTTAGTTGAATCAAGTACAGAGGAGATAACATTGCAAATGAATAGAATAGCACAAAAATCTCATTTGACTTAATAACTTGTAATTTCGTTTAATTGGTACTAACAGGCATCTAAAAATACGTATGGTGACATTTAGAATTTTTTTTTTCATAAATATTGTTTGCCAGGAGCTACATTTTGATTCTACTCTGGAAAATATTCCCTTGAATGTAGCTTTTTCTTGTTGAAGTCTTAATATTAGGATTTGTTACATATTTGATATGCTTTTTGCAATATACTGCTTCCTTCTGAAAAGGATGTGAATCTGCACGTTCCCCTCACCCCTGACCTCCCTCATTCAGGCTGCTGTTAATAAACATTGGATCAGTTCAAGTGAAGGGCAGACTGCCACCAACCCTGAGCTGTCACAATAACAAGCAAGCAAATGATCTGTAAATATGAAAAATCAGAATTGCTATGCATAACCACAGTTCCTATGATGTCTGACAGGAAGTCAACAACCCCAACTGGAATTTCTAAGCTTGCCTGACCACAGCATGCAGATGACAAATATCAGCAAAAATGGGGCACTCAATTAGCTTTGTTCTTGACTTGAAAAAATATAGCTGTATTTCAGTAAAACCTGCATTCTCACTCTGTGTGAGCTTGAGTAAATTTTCAAATCCTGACATTGGCAATATTGTATATACATTTTGCAAAATGATAGTCCCCCTGCAACTTCTTCAAATTTTCTAGTTGCCTCTAAAAAAGATCAAGAAATTAAATTTCATTCTTTGCTTCTCATTTCTGGAGCATTGTTTTTCAAAGAAATTTTTCTGATTTGTTTGTGCAAAATAATTAAATTTGAATCTCAGAGCAAAAAGTTGTAGATTTGATTGATATTCAAATGATCTAATGGTTTAACCAAATATATTGAATAAACAGTATGTGATGATAAGTGTTAATTTACTACAAAAACCTGTCTTCAAATTGTTTGAGTAAGCAAAAATTCTGATGGAAAATATGAGCAAATTTCAGATACTTGGTGGTGTCTTTGGTGATCCAATACCAACCCTTCATCCAGCACCACATATTTACCATCTCCATTCCAATTCATAATGTACTGAATATTTATTGCCTCCTGCTATGTATGAGTCTATAAAATCCTGATAGGATTCTATAAACAGGATTTTCTTTCATTTTTTGGGAAGAAACTAACAATGCAAGCACATTAATCTGGAAAGAACTAACTGTAGTTCCAACCATTTTCAGGAGCTGAAGGGTGTTTTTAATTGGTTTCACCCAGAGGCTGTGCTGTGGAATTTTCAGTATTGATGAGATCCAAAAATGTTTACATATTTGGGGGATCTAGAGAGAAATGGAAAAGTAACCATTTGTCTTAGTAAGTAATTCTTTGTCTTAAGAAATTTGCCAACAAGAAAAATTTTTCAGATGGCAGAAATCTCCATAAGCAAAATTTTCTGAAGTTTCTGTTTGATCTTTCACTTTTCTAATTCTCATGGGCTTCTTTATTTGCCTGCACTTTGCACCAGCAGAAGAGTAACCACCTTGATAATCAACCAGCAAAACCAAACTAAGATCCATCATTAAGTAATCACCAATAAGTAACATTATTGGTGATAAAAAAATTGTGTGCCAGTTTTGACTGAGTGTAGTGCAAATTTAGTGACAAATATGTTGTCACATATCAAAAGCTTTTTAAAGGACAGGCAATGTTTTGGAACTCACCTGCAATATTTTGTTTTCTCAATTATGGATACTGCTCTTTATGTTTGGTGGTTGCTGACAGAGTGATCTGCACTATTTATACTTGAGTGTATGTTAAGACAATCTATAAAATTCTTCTGGGTTAAAGAACAGCAAACCATAGACTGAACCTTAGGAGAAAATATCATCTATGTTATTCCTAACAATTTCTTTAATAGTGATTTTAATTGTAGCTTTGGTGGAAATTCACATTTCTTTGAATCCAAGAGAAGCAAGCTCAGGATTTAGTTTTGGGTGTTATGGTGCAGCTTCATCCTTGTTCATCTCTCCTGCTGTGAGCTGCTAATTACGTAACTGAAGCATAAAGCAGTGAGTTTCACCTGCACCGTTCCTCCATCACTAAGTTACGTGTCATGCATATCTCTTTACTATTCGCTGGAGCTGCCATTTAATGTCTCACTGGATAATGAATGAAGTCGAATTCTGTGATATCTATGCAGCTTCATCTTTATTTTTAAGCCTCTTGTGTGGAAGTGAACTGTAAAATTGTCACTCAGTGTCAAAGGCACAATGGAATGGCATGGTAACATACAAAATCATAAATCTAACATTTATGTGGTCTGTGTTTTAAAGATTGCCACTAATTTTTTACTGTAACTTTTATAAAAGATGGTTGCCATCACACTCAGTTTTTTTCAAATATGTAGGAGGGGATAGAATATCAGAACCATATTAAAAATATACTTTTCTGTTGTCAGAACCCCAGCAGATTCCACATCTTGAGGTCAGTTACATGTCTGGAACATATTTGGTATTAGTGATTGTATTTAATGAATTCTGTCTGCTTGGAGCATAAAATGCATCCCTAAGGCTGTATTCCCAAGAAGAAATAAATCATGCTAACAAAGTAAGCACAGTTGTTAATATAGTGATTGCAATCATAATCCTACATTAAAAACAACAGAGTGCTGATGTAGTATCTCTCAGATTATTTTATTTAGCCTGAGTTGCCATGACAACCATAGGAATCATGAGATCACATTTTAATTAAAGATCTCCTAGTAATTCTGATTGTAAGAGCCTCAAGTACATGGTATGCTGATCTGCATACTGAGTGCAGAGGAGGTTGATAAATAAACAGGTCACTGGAATTCCAGTATAATTTAACTATATTTTATAGAGGTTAAATTTAGATATGGCCCATCAAGTAATCTCAATCTTTCATGGTTTTGTAATGTAAGAGATAAAGTAAAAACAAATCTTTGTCTGGCAGTATTCTAGAAATAGCTGGGGAAAGTAAGAAATATTGCCATGTCTTTGCACCTATTAAAATCAGCATATGGTAAGATAGTAACAGTACACTATTTTTATTACTCATTTTTATTAACCATTGTTACTCATTTTATTAAATCAGGGGGTCAATTTCATGGCTATTGAATTTAGGACTGACAGCTGTATAAACAGAATTAGAGACCAGGATGCATGTTAACTGGAAAATGTCATGTGTTCCTAAGAACTAAGTATCTGATTAGGACATCTTTCATTTGAAGAGCTTGGTCAGACATTTCAAAGTTGCCACTGTACAGTTTAGAACATGATCTAGCTGAAATATAATAGCCATTTATATAAGGAAATAACTAAAAATCAGTTTGGAATTGACTGAAATCAACACTTTCCTTTTTCCCTGTCATTAAACCAAGCTCCTCAATGTGTTACACGTCACTCTCTGAAGTTTGGTAGCAGCAGAATGAAAAGCTGTCATTGCACTCTTCTTCCACTCAGCTGCAGGTACTCACTTTGTTCAAATTGGGATAAATGGTGGATTAAATAAACAATAGAAAGATAAAATTATTGGTCTGTGGAGCAGGGCTTTATATTTTGAATTTTTATTTTAGATGTTAGAATTTTTTATCTGTCCTAATCTCAAAATTCTAAACAAGAAATCTTAAAATATAGACATAAATCATGTAATGAATGTTTATTGGGTGTAGTAGGGATGGTCAGCAGTCAGTTATTGAAATAAACACCCTCAAGAGTTTCTTGGAGCTAGCCATTTATCACAAATACTATCAGCTTCTACTGGCAGAATATTTGGGGTGGAAGAAGTTTACACCAGAAAAATCTATAACCACTCAGGCAGTGTTGGAAAATAACACACAAAGCAGAAATCAGTTTTGTAATTCAGCATAATCTGTAGAAGTTTCAATGTCATTGTTAAATCAGTTTCCTGAATGTATTCAGAAATATTTACTTTGGTGGTTGCAGCGCACATTTCTTCTAGTCAACAGATCTATATAAATCTTTTCATGTCTTCAACTACTTTGATCTTCATGCTGTTTGAAAATTCTGTGATTTCTGACTTCTTGTGACTTCTAATGATTTCTGGAAAAGGTGTGAAATAATAATTTCAAGTCTCATAGATTTATGCAATAGTATAGAGCAATAATGTCCTAACTTAAAGTAGTTTTGACAGGATTCAACTGACCAGCTTGTCTTTAAACTGATATGAATTATTGGATAAAGTTTTCCACCTTTAGATAGTTCTATGTAATAGCTCTCTCTTGGTAAAGACTGCACTAAAATGTAGCCACATTTTTTATTGCAAGCCACCCATTGTACCATATCTGCTTTTAATGTTCACACGGGATGCATGTTCAGGGAGGAAATTGAGAAATAATATTCATATATATGTCAGACAAGGCTGAAATAGGAAATGAGTGGCTGAATAGTCACTGGATGATTTAGTTCAGACTCTGTTGCACTGAGTGATGTTGTAATGATAGATACAAGCATTTCAAACTGACCTGGTTATGACACTCATGGTATGCAATTCCAGTGAGGTGTAATTGAATATCCTCCTCACAATGCATTAGCTGCCTAATTAATTGCACTAATGACATTGTCCAGCATTTTACACTTAATGACATAAGATTTGGTTGAAGTAACAACCATCCTAAAATCTATTCATTAAAAAATTAAATAAGATTATCCCAAGATACCACCTGCAATATGATCAACTATAAATATCTATTGCAGATTTGAATTAATTCACTCAATTGAAAGCAATGTTTCTAAGATTTTTTTTTTTTAATAAATAGAGTCACATATTTCTTGGTTATGCTCTCAGGTTACAAATAGAGGAGCAAAATAGGAACTGCTGGGACCTAAACACTCGTAAAAATATGTCTGTTTTCTTCAGATGTCTACACAAACCTTAAACCTTTGTTTTGATTGTTTCACAGGAAATGCAAAGTAAAGCCAACCTGCTATTTTTATGTTCTCCAACAGAAAACTTAAAAAATTATTAGGGTCATATAAAAGGTTAAATACAGATTAACCTCATCTAACTTAACAAAAGAGACTGAGGAAGCATTCAGAAAAATGCTAAACAATATTAAGATTTCATGTTTTGCTGTTAAATGATAATGTAACCTGGATGAAAAATCTAATATGAACCTTGTGAATTGAGTGCAGATATAAGGTGTATCTTATACAGGATGCAAAAAATGTCTCCAATAAATCTTTAGTAGAATTTTTATGTTAAAATTCATGCTATGCCTCCAAAAAGCAATGTGTACTAGCAATTTAACTAAATATGTGATTAATAATTAAAAGAAATAGCTGATTAGCATGAAGAATGTAGGAGTGCCTGCATGTATATGACTGTCTATAAAAATAACCCCTGAATCATAAGAAGCTTTTACCATCATTTAGAAATTGTTTGATGATGACAATGCAGAAGAAAACAATTTTCCATATGGTGTTTTCTCTGAAAACGTTGCCTTCCAGGTAGAGCAGGTTTCTGCCATTGCTGTGCTGTTGGGGAAGATGAGGCAGTAAGGCCATACAAATATGATTGCCCAGTAGAAGAGTATAAGAGTGTAAGGCCTGGGGATGAGATTGAATTAAAAGCTAAGTTTGAGTTGTAGGATGCCAGGCCGGAAAAGGGTGATTGAGCTAACTGAAGGCTGGATGCCTGATGGTTGAGCAACACTCCTCGAAGACAAAGGGATACCAGGGGGATGGGCCCTG
>VZUI01091788.1:0-12901 GCA_013401135.1 Cettia cetti | reverse complement strand
CCCCCCCCCCGAACCACCTCAATGAGATGCAAACATGAAAGACAAGAGGAAGAAGAAGGACCGCACCTGGGCCGAGGCTGCCCGCCTGGTAGGTGCCGCGGTGGCAGCGGCAGCATAGTGTGCGTGTGTGTGTGTATGTATGTGTGTGTGTGTGTATGTATGTGTGTGTATGTGTGTGTATGCGAGCGTCCCGCCGCCGCCAGCCCGGCGCGCTGCCCGCCCGCCGCTTTGTTGCCGGCGGTCGGGGCCACTGTGGGGCGGGATGGGAGGGGGAGAGACAGAGAGAGAGCATGTGAGCGAGTCCGAGGGAAAGAGTGTGCGAGGGACTCCGAGTGCGAGGGAGAGAGAGCCGGGGCGTGTGTGCAAAGGAGCGGGAAGGAGCGCGGGAGTGCCCGTGCGGGAGCGTCGGGAGGGTGCGGGTACGCGTGCCCGGCTGAGCCGGGCTGGCGGTCCGGGCAGCCCGCGGCTCTGCCGCCCGTCCCCGCCTGCCTGGAGAGGAGAAATACCTACGTCCCTTCCCCGGTGTGTGCGTGAGGAAATGCCTCTATTCTTCTTTCTGCATGTGTGTGTGTGTGTAAATACCCAGGGATCGTGTTCTATCTCTGCAAAGTTCGTGCATCACGTATCCCGAGGAAATTCCTCCTTTTAATCTAGAAAAAAGTGAAATAGCCGGGATTTGCCTTTCTATCCTTTTAGAGGGGACAGGACAGGGGTGAGGGGCGTTAGAGACAACTCTGATCTGGGATTTCGCTTCGCCCTCTCTACTTCCACCACGTAGCCGGGCAATGTCCAGGGCTATGTAAACCGCTTCTGGAAAGGCTCCGTGGCTCTGGAGACCCGGTCCATTACCACTTCATTAAGAAACTGTCTCACTTACCCTGCTGTATCTGTTCTCATGATTCTGTATTACTGTTTGCTAAGTGTAGCAGAGTACATTGTTTGTGTTGTTTTCCCGTTTCGGAGTATGTCTGGGTTCCCTCTGTTCGAGGAATTTTACAACAAATCGTTACACACGGTACAGCACGTATGGTTGTACACGTCCGTATGCGTGTCTTCTGCAAAGTTGGGTCTGGTTCAGCTCCAGCCGAGTGCGTAGAAAGATGACAAAGCTGGAAAGATAGGCTGCTGGCTACATTGCTTTTTTGTATCCACACGAACTTTATCGTCTATTCATCTCTGATACAGACTTAATTGTTTAAGTAACATGCCGTTACTAGTGTTGCATCTGTTTCTGGTAGTGGGTAACGCTCTCTTATTACTATTATTTGTTTAGTGTATTTGTGAAGCACTTTCCTTTTAAAAATGTTTTCACCTCATTATATGAATTCCTAGATAGGAAGTTCAGCCTCTCTCTCCTACGTAAATAATTATAAGGTATTAGACAGACACTACCTATAGATGTCTCTGTAAGCTGTATCGAGGTACTCTCGTAAGGCTTGGGCAGTGCTAAATTCTGATGTGGCTCGTTACACATCCCTCAACATTTTGTAATAATGCAGCATTAGTGAAGATGCTCTGATATGGTGTCGCTACTGTACTCGCTTACTGCTTGTGGTTGTAACAGAAATTTTACTGCAGTAAAATACTCACCTTTGCCAAAGTTTTGGCAGCAGATGTTGCTACGGTACTTGTTTTGCCGTGCTCTAAGCTGATGAACATGCGTTCAAAAGTGTATAAAATACATCAAATTGCTATTCTAACTTTACTTTTTCGAGCTGCTGCATCAGTTACCATTGTAAGCTGTATTTTGTTTGACAAATGTGCATAAAGGAATTTATTGTGTATTGAGTAAAATCGCTGTTCCCATGTGGTCTAATACATGGAAAAGTTTAAAGCTTCAAGAACAAAGGCTGACCCACTGCTGTGGAGAAGGGCTAAGAGTCTTATTTTCATGGTGTTCTATTGCTTCACATTTCCCCCCAGAAGAGTAATGATTTGCTGAAATCAAGTAGCATGTAAGATGTTACACTGCTGTATATAAGTGGTGGAGATACACAAGGTCCACAGTGTGGTTTTGTCCAGCCTCCTGGGGTTGCCAAGTTCTGCAGAACTTGTCCCAAGTCTGTCATGTGAATGACATGTCCTGCTGCTCAGACCAACTACAGTCTTGCATTGGTCTTTGCTACTTGTATGCACATATGTTTGCAAATCACAATGAAAGATTGAAGCTGAAATTGCTGCTCCTTATAGTGTTTTATGTTAGGACCCGATGGTTCATTATGACTTTTTTTTTTTTTTTCTTGGGATATGTCAATAATGTATTACTGCAATGTTTGATTAAATCAATTTCTTTCCACAGACAAGTAAACAATGAAGTGATTGATACCTATTCACAAAAAACGACTCATGACTTACCTAGATCAATATGTTGTAAAATTGTGTACTGCTGAATTATTTTTAGGAAAAAAGAGGGCGAATTAATGCATAGAGCAACTGTATGGATATTTACATTGTAGGTTTTCTATAAAAGCCCTTACATTGCAACAATATTAGGCTTTCAAAGTGAAGTGCTAAAAAGTATGAGGTGATACAGATAACGTTGCTGGCATTGCTTTATCACTCTGTTGTTCGTGTCCATATATTACAATGTACATTTTATATTATGTACTTGCATGCCAGTTTCCCAACTATTATAAGTTCAATCACTAGAGCTGCAGAATTTTAATTATGTTTTCTTTGTTGTGAAGTGCCATACTTAATTTTTTGTACACCTTTCAAACAGTGCTGAGGCAGATTTTTATTTCATGTTTCAATTGTACGTACTCAGCTATTATTAGCAGCACCCAGTAGCTTCCCAAATGCAAATGTTTCTATACTTGCAACATGCCTATGAGGTTAAGTATTTTGACCTCTGCTTTACCCATGCAGAGTTGAGACATGGAAAGATTAAGTACCTTGCTCAAAGCTGTTCAGGAAATCTGTGGGAGAGGTAGTTATAATACCAAGAGCGTCTCTGTAGTAGTTCTGTTTCACAGTTGTAAAATCATTTTCGTTCTGTGGCTACACTTTTGCCTCATTCACTCTCTGTTACTACTCTCTCTCACAGTCATTATGACAGAAATTGATATGGTCATGTCTCTGTATTCAGTCTATATTGAAACTCATAATGTACCATATAATAGTTAGGGATAAAAAGGAGCACAGAAACTGGACTTGAGCCTGGAATTGTTTCACAGCTCTCTGTTTCCCATATTCACAATGAAAAAAGCAGAAGTACTTCAGAAAAATGTATTACATGGCAGTCTTAAAACACATTGCAATGTGTAAATGCTGAGGCTCCAGACTAACTATCAGTGATGTATTTACTCATTTTCAGTATTTGATTAAGGGGTCTTTGAAAATCTCCCGCAATGCAGCGTTTTTTCAAGGTGTTCTCTTAATTTTTAAAACATAAGCAGAAAAGGTCTCCCATTATGTTAATCTCTTACTGTAAGTACCATGTATGTGATGCAGGCAATAAAGCAGGAGCCACTGGCATGCCCTCTATCAGAACTTGCATTTTATGGAAGAAGTCTCCTTTCTTCTGGAAGAGAGTCAAATCTTTCTGTCTGACACACTTCTTTTTTCCTCATGCAAGTCTGCTTATCTTAGGGCAAGGCATAGCCCAGCTTACAAGCATTCCTGAGAAATGAACGCATGTGCAGGATCAATGGAATGGTGGCATACCACTAACAGTTCATGTTACAGAGCCCATTTTGTAGAACACACATTTTTATGGACAAAATTGCAACTTGTCTTTACAACCTGCCAAAGGGCACGTCTTTGATGTAGACCCGATATGTCAACTCACTTTGTACTTTGCAGCAGACTACAGCAGTGCTTATGTATGACCTGGGCATTATCTCCATGCCAGTTTTCTTCTTTTTGTATCTGTTAGACTAAGATAGAACACTTAAAAAGAATGAGAACAAAAGAGAACCTTTCAAGGAAGGAGGAGAAACATCCTGTCTTTCCTTTGTCTCTCAGTTGATCCTAATTTGATGTAGCTGTATTGTTGTTTTCTGATCATACATGGAACTCATTAAAATTGTATAGAAAGTTTAAACACTTGAGTAGTTAAAGCAATTTGTAGTGATTCCTTTCAGATGAAAAATCTTCTATCTGTTTAGCTTCACAAGGACTCTGAAACTATTGCTGGAAGTCCTAAAATAGCAAATTCTGCCTCTTAAAAATTTACTGTCATAAAATTCTGCATAAAAACTATTGAAATGAAAAATACTGAGAACAAAACATGCCCAAGGATACTCTGCCTCATAAGAACTGATGACAATTTTAAGTAGGCTGCAGTGATCCAACTTTTTTCATTTGACTTCTAGACATGATCCGTTGTTATTTAAACCAAAGGCCTGAACAGAATGAATGGAGATGGTAATTTTGGAAATGGAGAGCTCAGAAGGATGGACCATATGCCTATGAAGGGTGATAGTTTATGGTAACATTTTTAAATTTTTTTATTATTATTATTAATAGCTTGCCCATATTATTGTCCTTTCCTGTAAGTGGTAATTTGAAATGTAGTTAAGTCTCTGCCACAAGCTGACAATAAAGCAGAAGAAAATCCCAAGAATGAGAACAGTAGTCCTTGTTTGGTTATTTGTGTGCTGGATCGCCTCTCTAGTTTTTTTGCTCTTTCTTCTCAAATTTTGTTCTGAAAAAAAAAATATTTTCTTGTGTTACTGAAGACTTATGTGCTTTACAGTTCTATGGCAGGTCCTTGTGGTTCAGGTGAATGTGCATATTGGGTGAGTAATATTCATATCTTAATTCATGTGTTTCTTGCAGTAGTCTCCTGACAGGATCCAGCTCTTAACTAAGAGCTGTTTGTTTCCTCTTGTAAACTTTAAGAAAATTATGCTAATTAATTAGGGAAACTGATGCTGGAAAAAAACATGAAAACTAACCATTGGAATTGTTAGCTTGTATGCTACTGTTTAATGTGGCTGGCTGTCCAAAAGCTGATTGTTACTTCGTCTGGTATGCTGAGATAGTGTAGTTGAAACAGATCATGTTGTGGTGTGGAAGTATTTTTGTATTGCATCTTTGTATTTGAAGACCACAAATGAAACAGAAAAGTAGAAGAGTAACTTCTGCATAGCTAGACCATTGATGATAATCCCTTTGACTTTTATGTTGAGTCTTTGGTTTTGTTACTATAAATAGCATTTAAAGGCACTGTGCTAAAGGAGCTTCGCATATCTTTAAAAATGGAAAATTTCGCATAACTTTGTTTTATGGTATTAAGGATTTCTTTGTTGTTGGCTTAACAGAGACCTGCTATTATTTTCATATTTGTTCTCAGTTAATTCTTTTTCAGACAAGCAGTAACATTGTGGCTTGGAAAGTTTTGATGGCCTTTCCCTTTGATCCACAATCAATGCTGCTTTGAAGAGCTATATTTTAGTTTAGTTGCCTCTAGGGTTTTCTCCAGTTTGTTTTATTCAAAGTAATTTTTGCAGTTGTTATACAGGGTTGAACCTGCACTTTTTTTTTTTTCCTACCTTCTGTGGTTTTAGTTGTCAATATTTTATTTTATCAGTGTGAAACACCATAAATAAATGTGGATTTAGTTTTTTTTAATTTTAATAAATAAATATCTACAAACAATGTCATCTATTTCAGCTCACCTTCTGCATTTTTCTAGGCTAGATTGTGAGAAATGAGATTCTAACTCTTTATTTTGAGACAGCCTTTTAACCCTTGGCATCACAGACCTTTAAGTAGGCATGAGCCTTACCCAGGAATGGAACCTGTTCTCAGTAAGGTCACATTATTTTGGTCAAAGCAGGGTAACTTAGGAGAAGACCTTAACAGGAACCTAAATATGAGCATTCCTCAATAGTGTGAAGCTGTTCTCAGTGCCTTAAGGTATGATTTAATGTTCCCTGTTACAGTGAATATTTCCAGGGTGTTCTGGCTTACCCTTCTCTGTAGAAGAGCCAATATTTTCCTGACATACTAGATTTTCTGTTGAAATAACTGTTCTTTCTTCTTCCAAGAGTAGATTTGATCAGTTGCATGTGCAACTACAGTGAGATAGTTTCCATTAACCACACTCAAGACCCTACCACCATTCACAGCTAGGTAGCTTTGCATTTGCTGGCCCAGTTCATCAATTCCCTGTATCCAAGCCATGGCATTGCAGCATCTTAGTCTGGACCAGGTAGCATGCTGTTCTCAAGGTGGAAAGCCAAACTTACTGTACTTCCTGCTGGGGCTTCTTTTGTTCTTTAGACTGTGATCAGCAAATTACGGTCACGTGGAGAATCGTGCTAAATGTGACCTCTTGACTTT
The DNA here is from genome assembly GCA_013401135.1 of Cettia cetti. Lineage (NCBI taxonomy): Eukaryota > Metazoa > Chordata > Aves > Passeriformes > Sylviidae > Cettia > Cettia cetti. The sequence continues at coordinate 6,610 of VZUI01091788.1, read as the reverse complement.
GGAGTGATAGTATTACTTTTGTTGGTTTTTTGTGGATTGTGTTTGTTTTTTTAATGTTGGAAGCTTCAAAGTGTTTTCTGTTTTGCTGGGTGTGATGATGATGGCCTTGGTACTCCCTGTAAATAGCAGTAACTAAATAGAGGCCTCCTTTTGTGCTGTCAAGACATGGGAGTAGATGTGATTAGTGGAAATTATTTCATTATGGTTCCATGAGTTCCAGATAAAACTGAGCAAATTCTCCTTCTGAGGAACTTGCAGACTGAAGAAACCAAATATCTTAGCCTTCACTCTGGGTCAGCTTCCAGTGCAAAGGCAGAAAAATAAGCAGCACATCCTGGTACAGGCCAGTTGCTCATCCCATGAGTTCAGGTAACAAATCCTTATGCTGCTGAAGCACAACAGATGAGTTGTAAGTGGTCCATTTAATCACTTACCACGTTTGAATGACAATTACTGTCCCCAAAGAAGCCCAAATTGCTGACATACTGGCCCTCTGAGGCTGCTCTCTTTTTGAGAAGTCCTGCCAGATAGTTTTCTGTTGCTGGAGTTCCTGTCTTGGGAGATGTACTTGCTGGGAATGTAAAATGGTAGAGAGGTGCCTACTGATTACTTGCAGCTAATTTTGGTTTGAAAGGATGACCTACAACTTTCTGAATGGTGATGGGGCTCCAGCTCAGACATCATATCTATCAGGAGACAGATAAACCATCTGGCAGTACATGGTGTCCTCCTGGAGCTTCTTAGATGTCAGTGCCCTGATTGTGGTTAGGGATGGCACTTAGCGTTGAAGGGGTCTAGAGGAGCTCCATTGACTTTGGTTCAAGCAAACTGGTGTTTCTCATGTTGGAAGAGGAATGTCTGGATGATCTGATATTTTCATCCTTTGAACTAAGAGTCCAGCTCTCTGTATTTTTTTGAGCTCAACAGGACAAAATCTGTGAACCCTGGCATGTGACTTTCCTCGATATTGGAGGATCTTTTACTTGACTTTTTTAACACATGGGATCCAGCTTTTACATTGCAGCTTATGACTGATGTGGCTTCTTATACCTCAGGTGTCTAAGATTTGCTTTGTAGTGTAGCATAAAGCTTTGTTTCTGTCTGACAGCATTTGCCAGGATCAGCAGCCACAGTTCAGTCTGCTGCTCTGGAATCATCAGACTCATTAGAGGATTGGACTATAGTTCTGTGTAGAAGATATTCCAGGTCACATCCTAGATTATTGTTCATGATTTTGGATCATCAAAAGTAGTTTATTTAGAAGGTACATATTACATGCTGTGTTTTGAAACTTGGCCTCCTATATGCATAGATTGGTCTAGACAAGCCTGTGATGAGACACTCCTCACTGCTTGTAGTGGGTCAGCTCTAGAGATCATTATGCAGTGGGTGACAGTTGCATCCTATTGAACATAGTCTGACTTACAGATAACAACATTCCCTAAACCTCTACAGCTTCAGAAGTGTTTCTTGACTGACAAGATCCTGAGCTACTAAGTTATATGCTTTGGCTATTTTTTTTTTTTTTTTTGTGTGATTTTGCTTAGATCTTATAGACAGAATTAGAAATTAAATGAATCAATCAGGGTTATAATTATCCTACTTGGCTTCCTGTTTAACTTGACATCTAGAGAGGGAAGAGAGCCTTAGCTAAAGTAGATTTCAAACATTTGATGGTCAAAATTTGATTCCATTTCAGCTGACTCTTAGCAGCCTAGAGAACCTGCCTAACTGTGGTTCACATATTTGGTGAGATGCCTTGTGAGATGTCTAGTCTAGCAAATCGCAGTCAAATTAATGTCCCCTATGATTTGTTCCTACTTTTGTGACTTGAACCTTCTTTTTATATTAGATGAGGCTTTACCACTATCATTGTGTTGCCAAAGTACTTAACTATTTTTCATTAAGTGATACCATCTGGTTTGATTATTTCTTTTTCTGTCCCATAAATTAAAACTGAAACTGTCTGTTGATACCTATTTTTAGATAAATGTTAATTCTTTTTATGCCTCAAAATTCCCAGTTTTCCATCACCTGCTGGCATTGCTGTATCAGTGAAGCATGTGGCATTCCATGTCACTATTGCCTGCCTGCCAATATTACCTAGCATGGGTAATGGGAAAAAATAGACTCTTATTGTCTATAGCCTGCTGTCATTTTTCTGGACCAAGATTCTGGCAGCTATCTAAAAATCATTACATTGTCTGATCATACTAGCTTCTTTAATCTCATTTGGCATTTCTTTCATTTAGAAATTCTAAACTGGTAAGACCAATGAGAACTTCTTTGAAACTTGGTGTTTCAATTGACAAAAGCATCTTAATTAGAGCATTTCTTTGATAATCATAGAAGGTAGAGTTGGAAAGGGCCTCAAGGTCACCTTGTCTGTTTACACTTGAAAAGAAGTCATACAATCCAAGTTAGTTTTAGTTTTGTGAAACCAATTAAATTACTAATTTTTATTACTGATGGTAGCTATGACTTGTCTGGCCTTTGCCAGAATCTGCTCTTTTAGTGAAAATTTACCTTCTGCTTTAAAAAATGGGAGAATGAAGAAAATAAAATTATTAGGAAAAGCTGTCCAATGAGCATGATTTAGAATTTAGATGCATTGTTTTTTTTCTGACAGTGACTAGACAGAAAACATCAATTTTCTAGTGCAGATTGAGAATTCTATATCCAGTTAATGGTTCTCATTCTCTGTTTTTCTGAGGCATTTTGGGCTTAGTCTCTTGATTTTTTTTTTTTGAGAGAGAGTTTGATGCAGCAGTGCTGCAGCAGATTTGTACATAGAGCAGTAGTGCTTAATGCATTCTAATCTATTCCATAATTTGTTTCATTCATAGTGCAGATTTTTGAGACATTTTGTAACTACATATCTTCTGTTTTAAACATTAGAATGTAGAATAATGTAGTGAGGCTTATCATCTGGGTGTGAATTAAGCTCAGGATTCACTGTAGAAGAAATTTTCAAATAACTTACTATTAAAGAGATGTTAATACCTTTTTGTTAGTTGTTTCAGAATGACCCATAGCTCCATAGGTATGCACCTTTCTAAAGGTGCCCTCCTGGACAGCCACTAAAGTGCTTTTTGCTACATATCTGAGGAGGAAATATTTGGTGGGAGGGAATAATAATGATTAAATGTTTTGATGTGATCCCTTGAATTCTTGACTTGCAGTCCTAATCATGTATTTTTTTCCAAGTATTGTGTTATAGGCCTGTGAAACTGACTGGAAGAATCACAGAACAGAGGCTATATGTCTGAGACATTTGATCTGCCCATAATGAGCCTCAGCATCCTTTGTGTAGACAATTAGCAATAGCAAGAAATGGATGCTGCTCCCAGGGCTTGGGTCAGCCCAGTTTTGTGGTTGTTTCATCTTGCAGTCAGATTCTTCATGCTAAAATCCTGTTCTGCCAGTCAGTGTTCAGGGATCAGCTGACTCAGTGCCAACTTCCCCCGTTGCTTTTGGAATGAGAGCTACCCATCCGAGTGGAATGTCAGGGATAACCAACCCTATGACTTTGTCTTGGACTGATGTCCCTTTTCTTTAGAAAATGTCTGTTATTGAAATCTGTGGTTTTTAGAGCATGGGATTGGCTCCCAAGGTGCAAACACTGAAAGAAAATGGAATTACTGCTTGGAGCCATCTTGAATGCTGTAGTTGTCTTCTGAGGAAGGATCTTTCCTGCTCTTTGTAATAACAGTTTTCCAGTGACAGCGAGCCCCACGAAGGGGTAGTGATGTTATAACATGCTCTGGCTTGGATTTGTAGAAGCACTTTAAAAGTAGAGGGCTGTGGCTTCCCAAGGTAGACTTGGAGATTTTTATCAGTCTGTCTGTGCAAGTTAATGCATGCCTTTGATACATGTATCAGTGATGATTTTTGCCTTTACTGTGTGCCTCCACAGGGGCTTCTCAGTACCTGTGCTACTGATCCACCCATGGCTGTAAATGTTTGATGTTCACTGCAACCATTGTGGGTTGTTAATTTAGCCTCCTGTCCCAGCAGCATGGAGGAGGAGGCTTCAGAACTCTCATGGGGCTGTCTGGGGAGTTTTCCAGTGAAGAGGAGTATAAATATGGGAGAAGTGTGAACAAACAGTTGCATGACTGACGGAAGGATGCGGGATACGAGGCGAGAAAGTAACAATAGTGTGAGTGAGCAGAGTGAAAGGCCTTGGGAATAAAGTCAGTGTCCGAGCAGCGATTTTAGCTATTGCTTTTCATGGACTCCAGAAAGGTAGTCTTTCAGGTGGTCTGTGAACTACACAGTGAAAAATACAACAGAAGTTGGGGAACTGTAAAAAATTTGGAGTAACGGAGTCAAAACAGTTGATCAAAAATGTTCTGTATGGATTTTGAAAGTTAAATCAGAAAAGCGTTGTCTTGCTGACTTTTAATCTGTTTAATAAAATGAATGAACCAAAAAACAATCTAAGATACTTTAGTAAAAATAAATAAAATTGTAATAAAAATAACTTTTTTCTTTGGGGACTATTTTGTTGGGGGTTTGGGGGTTTTGGGGTTTTTTTTGTTGTTTGTTTGGGTTTTTTTTTTTTTTTGTAGATTAATATTTAATTAAATAATTGGTATTTTGTTTAATAGAACATTTCTGTCTCCAGCAATTCATAGGGTTAGCTACTTTGCTTGGAAATAGACTGTTTGACACATTATCAAACCTTTCTAATCATACAAGAACAGATTGCCTGGAGAAGTTGTGAATGCCCATTCCCTGGAAGTGTTCAGTGCCAGGCTGGATGGGGCTTTGAACAATGTGGTCTAGTGAAAGGTGTCCCTGCCCAAAGCAGGCACTTTAAAGCCAGATGATCTCTAAAATTCCTGCCAACCCAAACCATTCTATGGTTCCATAATTCTCAGAATCTGTAACACTTCTGTTAAATAAAAAAAAAAACATTAAAATAATATCTCTGTCATTGTTAGTCAATTTTGACTGTCCTTGATGAGGACAGATTCAGTTTCATACTGTAGTTTTCTTGTGCTAGTTAATTTTATCAGTGTCTGAGCTGTAGGAAAATGTTTCAAGCTATTTAAAGTAATGTTAAATAGAGTGAAATAATGCTCCTGTCTTCATTTTGAGCCAAATCCACGGAAGTGGCAGCTTGGATAAGTGAGGCTGGTATATATGCTTGGTGGTTGGGAAATGCTTCTGAAAGAGCTGCAAAGAGAATAAAAAGTCTAAGAAAATTTAAAAAACACTGCACCTGTTCATTGTTATCTGCATTTTTGGAGCTGTTATGGCAAGAAGCTTCATATGTGAGTTCAAGTGTTGTTAAATGTTGAAGTTAATTTTATAAAGAAATATGCATATGGAGGAAAAAAGGAGGGGGTCTGGGAAAAGCATTCTGAGAATTAATGTTCTGGAAAAAAAATGATGTTTTAAATACTCCATACATACATAATAATAGTTATGAAGCTTATTACTTATAGTACTTGGCATACATTCTCAGGGATTAGTAGGAGAGAATGAAACTGGGTTTATGCCTGTTGGCATGTCATGTGGTGAAAAGAGTGTGTGCCTAGGTGATACTGATGTAATCCTGGGGAGAAAAACAACAGTACTGCATTGGGGAGCAGTGAAGAAAATGGAGGTGTTCTTGTACCAATGAGAAGTAGAATAGCAATGACAGTGAAGGAAGTAAAAAAAAGAAATCTGACTGACAAAGAAAAAAATTAGGAAAAAGCCCCACTTTCTCAATTCAGTGATAAAATCACATGCAATTTATTTGTTCTTTTTTTTACCATTCACTTAATTATATCATCAGCTAAAGTCCCCAAACTTTTATCTTTAAAATTTAAATTTTTCTCAGACTTAAAGAGTAAAAGGATTTTAATAGAACACCAAGATTTAAAAAAAAAAATAGTCTGTCTTCTCTCCTTTATAAAATACAGGGCCTTTGTCTTGGAAATAAAATACTATGTTTACATGATGTTACATTCAGTTTATTTTTAGAACAAGTTGTGCTATGGTCTATCTTGACTAAAGGAGTGTTGTTGAAATTACAAGTAAAGCCCTTGAAATAATTGAAAAAGAAAACCAATTTTTCATCTGAAATATTTTCGCATTCTTTTGGTAGTAAGATCTCCTATTAGAATTTTCAGAATTGGTTTGAAATTATCTTGCCCATATTATAACTAGAGCAACAACAATAAAAAAAATCTAGATTCTCCTAGAACCTCCCACTGGAGACTCTCGGTCCGAGGCCATCTTGGGCACAGCGACCATGATATGATGGAATTTTCAGTTCTCAACAAAGTAAAGAAGGGGCTCACCAAAATGGTCTTGGACTTCTAGAGGGCAGACTTCAGCCTATCCAGTACAGTGGTTCAGGGGTCATCTTGGGAAACAGCCCTTAAAAACAAAGGGGTTCAGGAAGGCTGGACATTCTTTTAAGAAGGAAATCTTACAGGCACAGGACCAGGCTATCCCTAGGTGCCGAAAGATGAGCCGTCAGGGAAGAGTTCTGGCCTGGCTGAATAGGGAGCTTTCGCTGGAACTTGGGGAGAAAAAAAATAAAGAGTTTATGACCTTGGGAAATAGGGGCAGACAACTCAGGAAGAGTACAAGGATGTCATCAGGTCTT
>VZUI01091782.1:0-50645 GCA_013401135.1 Cettia cetti | reverse complement strand
GGGCGGTGCGGGGCACTCGGGGGCGGTGCGGGGCACTCGGAGGCGGTGCGGGGCACTCGGAGGCGGGGCGGGCTCCGGGGCAGTGCGGGGCACTCGCGGGCGGTGCGGGGTACTCGGGGCGGTGCGGGGCACTCGGAGGCGGGGCGGGCTCCGGGGCGGGGCGGGGCACTCGCGGGCGGTGCTGCTCGGCCATGGCGGACCCAGTGGATCCCGGTTCGTCCCCGCTGCTGGCGGCCGCTCGCCGGGCGCACGAAGCGGCTTTCGGTGGTGCGGCCGTGCTGGCGGCGTGGGCCCCCGGCCGGGTCAACCTCATCGGAGAGCACACCGACTACAACGGCGGCTTCGTGCTGCCCATGGTAAGGGCCGTGCTCCGCCGCCCCGGCCCCGGGCTCTCGCCGCGTCACTCTTTCGGATCCTCCTGGCAGCCACCGGGGGTCCTCGGCCACGGCCTTCCCACCCCCGTCCCAAGATGTTCCCTCCAGGATACCCCACCCAGGACCCTGAGGGATCCTCCGGGATCCCTGCTCAGGACCATGGGGTTCGGAGCCAGACTTGCTGCAGCCCCCCCTGCAGACCAGCTCCTCACTCGCTTCACGGGGAATGTGATTCTCTTCCCAACCACCTCTCAGAGAGGCTGAAGCAGTTTTTCTGCAACCCCGTCGAACTTCCCGTTCCCGGAGAGCGATGTTTGGTGGCAAAGATGGTTCAGAACAGTAGGAGCTTCCTGCAACTTCCGAGCCCCTTTGGCTCAGCGGGGATGTCCCCACGCGGTCCTAAATCAAACCTACAGCTAATTACTGTGAAGCTGAGGAGCGTGGGAGCAGGTCAGCTGAATTCCCTGGTAGACAAGAAAACTTCCCGAAGCCTCTCCCATTCTTGGCGTGGTTACCACTCCCCCGGAGCCCAACAAGCAGCACCCGGCACCAAGCTGGTGGGTCAGGCACAGCGTCCATTGCGAATACTGACACTGTGTATGAATAAATAGGCAGAAGTTTAATTCTGTGCCGAGCCAGAGTGTGCAGTGGGGGCTCTGGGCCCCTAAAGAGAACACTTGGATGCTCCAGTTGTGGGCTGAAGCAGCCACCGCTGTCCCCTGCCACCCGCGGGGATGCTCCAAGGGGTGCTGCAGGGTCTGAGCCCACCTTCCCCACCCCCAGGCCCTGCAGCTGGGGACGGTGCTGGTGGGATCCCCCACGCAGGACGGGACCATCTCCATCATCACCACCTCGGCAGAGGCGGACGAGCCCCACAGGGTGCAGTTCCCGGCTCCCGGTCCCGGCAGCTCCCTGAGCCCGGGGCTGCCTCGCTGGGCCAACTACGTCAAGGGCGTCATCCAGCACTACCGGGGTAAGGCCCGGGCAGAGGGGTGGGTCACAGCCCCCCTTGCAGGGCACTGGTGTTCAGATCCAGCTTTGGGAGTGCTCCAGGGGCTCTTCTAGTGTCTGTGTAATCCTGCAGCTCTGCCACGACCAGGCTCACTCAGCAAACTCAATCTCAGCTCCAAAGCCCCTCTGTACTTGGGGGGTGCTGGGTCACACTCTGCTGTGGGTCACCCCGTGTTCTGAAATGTTGCACAGGGGTTCCTTGTGTTATTGCCCGTGAGCCATGGGGCACACACAGACCTGCAGGGGTTCATGGCCCCCCTCCTCCCTTCTCTTCCTGCAGGTGGTCCCGTGCCAGGCTTCAGCGCTGTCATGGCCAGTGACATCCCCCTGGGTGGGGGCCTCTCCAGCTCGGCTGCTTTGGAGGTGGCTACGTACACCTTCCTCCAGCAGCTCTGCCCTGGTAAGGCAGCAGCCCGTCCTGAGCTCCGGCATTTGTTTCCAGGTGGGAGCTGGGATGAGGAGGGTGCCTTTAGCTAGATCCCACAACCCTTGAGAAAATGCTGCTGTGAGTGGGTAACATCTCCCCAGCTGGCACTGCCCTGCCTGTGTGGTTCCTCTGGCTCATCCAGCCTGACCTGCCCAGACCTCTAAAATCCATGGGGAGTACTTCTGGGGCTGGCCAGGGGGATGAGAGGAGTATCCTCTCCCCACCCTAATGCCCCCAAAAATCAAGATACCTGAAACACCAGTGTCAATTATCACATCCAGTTGGATCTGGGGGCCCAGGCTGGCATAGATGCCATGCAGCGGTGCAGGAGCAAGCACCTGCAGCTGCAAACCCCCATTCCGTGGGAAAACAACCCTTTACCTCCATGTTTGCTTCCCCTGCTCCCAGGCAAGGGACAAAGTTACAGGAGCTGCTCACCTGTGTGTCTCTGCTGTGGCACAGATGATGGGGATTTGGTAGCCAAGGCGCTGGCATGCCAGAAGGCAGAGCACATGTTTGCTGGGATGCCCTGTGGGATCATGGACCAGTTCATATCCGTGATGGGCAAGGAAGGCCACGCGCTGCTCATCGACTGCAGGTGAGGGTCTAGCACTGGGCTCACTGTGCTGTGCTCACCTCCTTGAGCAGCTGGGGATCAGCTGGCCCTGTGGCCATGAGCTAAGGGCAGGAGTGCAGGGAGAGGTTAACCCTTGAATTCAGCCCAAAACCTCGTCATGGGGCCGAGGCAGCCTGCACTTTAATTCCTCCTTGTCTTGATTTCTTCTCCTGCACCTTTCTGCTGCTTGCCTGGGCTTTCCTGCCATCGTCAGGGTCTCTTATGGAACTAATAATTGGGAGGCAGTGAAATGCTTGAGTGAAATCCTAAACCACCTGGACTTTGCCTCTGTAGTTCGGGATCTGCTGCCACGTGGCCTCACTCAGGTGTCTGGGAGCCGGGGCGGGCAGGGGGCGGGCACATAGCTGAGCTCTCCCTGCAGGTCGCTGGAGACCGTCCTTGTCCCGCTGGCCGATGCCAGCCTGGCCGTGCTCATCACCAACTCCAACGTGCGGCACACGCTGACGGGCAGCGAGTACCCCACGCGCCGGCGGCAGTGCGAGGAGGCAGCAGCGGCTCTGGGCAAGGCCAGCCTGAGGGATGCCACCCCGGCCGAGCTGGAAGGTGGGCCAGCCCCCCCCGTCATCTCTGGCCACTCCCTGGGGCATCAAGAACTTGGTGGCCCGCGGGCGGCGAGCTGGGGCGGGCGGGTTGGGTGCACCCCCTGTGATGGGAGTGTGCTGCAGGCAGAGAAGTTGTGGCACAGGATGGCTGCAGGATGCCCCCCCACAGCACCCTGCAGGCTGTGAGGCGTCGCTGCAGGGACACAAATGTCTCTGCAGAGGCCAGGAACCGACTGGGGGATGAGGTGTTCCGGAGGGCCAGGCACGTCGTCGGCGAGATAGCACGGACAGCACAGGCAGCACAGGCACTGCAGCACAGGGACTACAGAACGTTTGGGAGGCTGATGGTGGAGAGCCACAACTCTCTCAGGTGAGGGTGACCAAGGATGCTGACAGCCCTTCCAGGCAGAGCTGGGCCAGGATCTGCAGCACCCAGCATCGCTGCCACGGCAGTGGCTGCACCAGGACACAAGCTGGAGCTGTTGGTGCAGTGGTTGTGCCAGGGTGCCGGGCAGGGCAGAGCACGGTCTCCTCTCTCCAGGGATGACTATGAGGTGAGCTGCCCGGAGGTGGACGAGCTGGTGGCAGCAGCCCTGGAAGTCGATGGGGTTTATGGCAGCAGGATGACCGGGGGAGGCTTCGGAGGTTGCACGGTGACGCTGCTGGAAGCTGGGGCTGCAGAGAGAGCCCAGCAGCACATCCAGGTATGTGGCAGAAATGCCCCAAGAGACTGACTGAAAGATCCCAAGGGAACACTCAAGGGCACAGTACAGGGAACTGTCACTCCTGAGCCATTTGGGATTGGTGGAGCCCATCCAGGGCCGTGCAGGGGTGGTCCTGAGTCTGTGGATGCCACTAAGCTCTTGCAGGCAGTTCAGCACTGTGCCAGTCACAGATCCCTGCCCCAGGACCTCATTGCATCGAGAAAGGGAGTGAAAAGGTGCTGGGGGAGCTTCAGGAAGGCCAAATCCATCTACAGAGAAGTGATCTGAGCTGAGCTTGGGCACTGCTGAGCTGAACACTGGCAGTTACAGCCCAGGGAAGATCTCAGTGCCATCACCAGTGTTCCCCAGCTCAGCACCTTGGCGTGCACAGGTTGCTGGAAATGCCAGTAGAATGGGGGTGTCAGGACATGGGGCCTCTGAACAAGGCAAGAACATCAGTTTGCTGCTCTATGAGATCATGGTGCACCCTGTAAATAGCTGGGGGAGGGGGAAAGAAGGGGCAGAGGAGGGTCTGAAATGAGGAGAGACCAAAATGGCTTTGGCCTCTGTCAAAGGTGGGAGAGAGGAAACATGGCCAGGAGTTAGAGTACAGTGAAGAGTGGAGGTAGAGTGAGAGCAGGGCCTTTCCTCCCAGCTCTGGCATCCCCCAGCCCCAGAACCCCAGCCTTGACTGCTCCTCTTGTTTTTCAGGAGAAATACAGTGGCACAGCCACCTTCTACCTCACCAAGCCCTCAGGAGGGGCAAAGGCTCTGCCCCTGTAGAGGAGTGACCACCTCACCTGGGAACCTTGGGCTGGCATTGCCTCCCTCCCCAAGGCTTTCCCAAGGGGATCAGTTTGTCCATCTGCATCATTTGCCTAATAAAAGCAAAACATTTGCACAGTTGTTCTGTGCCCATATGAGCCAAAATCACTTGGGACTGTTCCTCAGAGGACAGTGGTTTAACTCCAGTTTGCACTGGGGTATGGAGCCATTAGCAGGGCTGTGGAGTCCATTAGCGCTGCAATCACAGGAGGGAATGGCACTGGAGGAGCAGCAGGCACTGACACGTGGCAGAAGTTCCTGCTTGGGAATCTGCCTCTGGCCCCTGCCCTACATCTGCAGAATGATAGTGGGGTGGGGGGAGGGATTTTTTTAGTTTACTTTAAAAAAACCCCCCAACAATAAAGAGGCAAAATATAGAGAAAATATTTATTGAGTGCAAGAGGAAGCCATCTGATCAAAGACCTGCTCTGGATCCAGCTTGGAAAGACTGAAACAGCACCAGCTCCAACAACCAGATGAAATTAAAAAAGAGAGGCCTGGGTTAGTGCATGTGCATAGGAAAGGCCTGATTCCCTTGGAGAATGGGATCATCTTTGGTTAAAATGCTTGGGAAAGTCCTTGTTTAGGCAGTTCTCAGTGTTTGACCGTGGACCACAAAGCCCAGGGAAAGGGTCACAGAGTCCTTGTGCAGGAGGAGAGAAAATCCCAATCCCAGGCAAGAAGGGAGCAGGGAGGAAGCAGCCTCATGACTCTGGCACTTGCTCAGGAGAAATAAGAACTTCTTGAAGGCACAGTAAAACCTCAGGGTTGGTGAAGGATCCCTTGAGCCAAGTTCAAAAGTGACCCAGCTCCACCCACAGTCGTGGAGACTCCTGTGGACTTGATTCACCCACACCCATCTGTGGCTGAAAGATGTACAACCCTTCCTCCAGTGAAATAAAAAGCCTGAAGAGGAAAGGAAACTGTTGGTGGTGAGCTCTTCTTCAGAGTCCAAAAGAATAAAGGAAATTTTAAAAAAGAAAATGACAAAAAGAAGCCAAGGTTCATTGTCAGATCAAAAGAGGCTGGTGATGCTGCCAGGGGCCTAGGCAGCTGCTGCTTTGGTAGGAAGCTCTAATCCAGAGCAGCGGCAGCTGCTTCTCCAGGCAGGCTCCTCACCTGCTCCCATGCAGCTGGAACACACCAGGGAAATCCTGCACTGCTCTGCAAGACAGGGAGTCTGCTTGGCAGAGGGTAGGGAGCCTCCAGGGACCCTGCCAAGGACTGGGACATGAAGCTCAGCAGGATATCAGCTTAACACAGCCCTGTGCCTGTTGTTCCCAGGCTTGCTCTTACTTTGTTTTTGCTGATGGATCACAGTCCCTTTATGGATGTTGCTGCTGGGCAGAGAGTCTTTTAGAAGATACCAAACATCCTCTGCCCCGAAATCTTGCTCTCTCCACATCATCTGTGTAAGCAATCCCAGCACAGTTCCCATCTTGGCTGCTGGGGCCATCCCCATCCCTCCTCTGGGAAGCTCCCAGCCTTTCTGTGTCCAAGTGCTCCAGCTGGGGGATGCTCTGCAGTGAGTGGATCTGGCCCCTTGCAGCCTTTTGCTGAAGTCTCTGGTGCTGAAGGATACAAGGTCCAAGGCAGAGCCCACCAGCCTCATCACAGGGTTCAAGTGGCCTTTGGATCAAGCCCTTAACTCATTTCTTCCAGTTATTCATGCTTCCCAGCAGCCACAATCCCAGTGTAGCCTCCACATTCAGCATAGATCTCATCCACCTCCATTTTTTATAAAAGAATAAAATACATTTATATATATTTATATATATACTATGAAAACTGTACAATAACGTATGCAAAAAAAAAAAAAAAAAAAAAATCAGAGGCCATCAAGTAACGCAACACAAATGAAAGGTTATTCTTTGCTATCGTGGTACCAAATGTCAGCAGCAAAGGACAGACACAAATAGGTGCAGTAAGAAAGCACAGGTTACCCTAAAACCCTACCTTGCAGCTCTCATGAAAACCCCCATACTGAACAAAACAACCATCTCCAGTGGATAGGCAAGTTGCCAGAGAACCTGGAGCAAAGATGGAAATGGTGACCCTCTATAAATCATGATTCTGACATCTGAGATCCTCTCAAAACCGAGGACCTGACAATAAAATCATTCTGTTCCATTTACTTGGGAAGGCTGAAGCCATGGAGACACCCCAGTTTCTGCCCTGAAGGATGAGGTTACACACACAGCTGTGCCAGAGCTCTGAGTGTGCTGGGCTCCAAAGGAGAAGTCCGGAGCCTGGAGTGCCACAGAGGGTCTGTGCCCACAGGAGGAGTGCCCAGGCACTGCCTGGATGAAGCACCCTTGAGTCGTTCCATAAAATCCTGGCACCTGATCCCAAAAGTCCTGCTGGTGCTTGGCCTGCCCCAGCTCAGGCCTGGTAGAACTGCCTCTCCACCTGCTGGGTGAGGGTCCCGCTGGCCATCACGGTGTGGCTCACAAACTCCTGGGTGAGGGTGCTGCTGGAGTTCTCCACGTGCTGGGTGGTCACCAGCATCCCATCTGCAAGGGGAAGGCACCAAGTATGGGGTCACAGGGAAGACAGTCTGCCCTGTGGCTCCAGGCAGTTTGTTTTCCATCACAGAAAGTGCTGTTTAAGGACCTCTCCACACCAAGTGCTTGGCTATGTCAGTCAGGAGGATGGGTCTCCTAACAGCTCCCAAACTCTGTGTTGCAGCATGAACCCATGAGCTCAAGTGGGATAACACAGGACAACTACACTAATGTGTATAAAGATGTTTGTCCCACTGCTCTAGTTTTTCTGCTCAGAAGAGATGGAACCTTGCAGGAAGAGCTATGATTTGATCCCTAGAAATAGTGCTGGATCCCTCCAGGACTGGGCAACATCTGGAAATGACTGCAGCTCTCCCTGGGGCAAAGCAGGGACAGAATGTAGGAAAACAGCTGACCCTCATCAATCCCACCTGATGGACCCTCCTCCCCTGCCTTTGGTACCTGAGGTAAAAGCAGCCTCAGACCTTTGGACAAACAGAATTACCCTTTGTTTTCTGAGGGTTGTTACCTGTGAAGTGGGGATCCAGAGAGGAATGGCTGATGCTGGTTTTGGTGGTATATTCAGTGGGGAATTTGTAAACTTCTCTCATGTACTGCTGTCCTCCAAACTGGGAGAAAGCACCTGTGGAGAAGGAAAAGGGACAAGTCAGTCAAGAAATAACAAAGAACTTCCAATTCCTCAACCCTGCACAGGGAGCACCAGCAAGCTTAGGAATTATCTCTCACTGATATCAGAGCCAGGCTCAGGAGGAACTGGGAGGACTGGGAAAGGTCTCACACCTGGGCAGTAAGAAGCTGCCTCTAGGTATTTGTACAAACAGGTAGAAATTCCACCATAAGTTAAACACTGGCAGGTGTTCCCTCGTTCAATGCACCAAGACTGGGGCAGTGTTCACCAGGCACAGCACTGCCTTCATGGAAAACTGTCTTTCCTGAAGCATGGAGTCACCACCAGAGCTGGAAAGTGACTGCAGCAGTTGTGTTCCCAGCTCTGAGAGGTTTCTCTTTGCACCTCCACAAAGACACAGTACTGTACCTCTGTCCTGAGATTCAATGGTGATGAGGCCTTCTCTTTCTGGCCCAAAGCCTTGGGTGGTGTTGGCTTGCACTTTGAACTTGTATGGGACATTCTCACTCAGGTGGGGCACAGTCAGGGTGGTTTCCAGGTTGTCTCCTTCCACATAGATTGTCCTGGGCTCCCCTAATCCACAGGGACACAGAGTGGTGAAGACAGAGCAGAGTGATGGTCCCTCCAAACACACTCCCCCACCAAATCTGCTGTCTCGGCTTTCCCTGAGCTTTGTACAACCCACAGGCTGTAGGATTACACCCACTTCTACTAAGGATTGAAACAATCCCATTTCAGAACCTCAACAACCAACCTCCACAGGGTTTTGGCAGCAATAGTCAACAGGTCCTTCCTTTTCCCACCACATTTGTTAGACCAGACCATGAAATGGCACAAAGTGTCAGGAGCCACCAGCTCCCAGGCCTGGAATCAGCCTCATGTCTCACCTTGTCTGCACTGTAAGCAAACAACTCTTACTGGTCCCAGCCAAAATGCAGCAGATTGCTGCCTTAGCTGGAGGTATCTTGTGCCCTACACAAGGGACCTGTGCTGCCTTTGCCTGCTACTGTACCTCCTCCATGCAGCATCTCACAGGTGATCCTGTAGCCCAGGATGGGCCCATTGGGCTCACGGGGTCTCTCCCAGCTGAGGTGCAGAGAATCTGGGCTGAGGGCAGTGAAAACCAGTGGTCCAGGGGCACAGGGGGTGCTCAGGGTGAAGGGGGTACCTGCAAGGGCACAGGGGACATGTCAGAATCACAGCAAAGGGAGCCTGGGAGGGATCTGCACAGAGCATTTATGGAGTGTGCTGGAAGGGCTCAGCTCTCTGGACAACAAGTGTGAAGTGAATGTGAGGGGGAAGAAGGTCCTGTTCCAACAAGAGAGGAAGGAAAGGAGAGCTGAGGATGTGGCAAGGGGAGAGAAAACAGCTGCCAGCACTACAGAGAGCAGCACAGGCATCAGTGCCACCCTTCTGTTCCCAGCCTCCTCACCTGGCACGGGACTGAGAGGACTCTGTGGGTCCACCTGGGACTCGATGGTGATGACTCCCTCCCTCTCGGGGCCCCAGCCCTCCTCGCTCTGCGCCTTCACCTTGAAGATGTAGGAGTGGTTGGGCAGCAGGTCCTCCACCACCACCGAGTTCTGGCTGGGGTTGGGGATGGTGATCCTGTGCACCTCTCCTGGGACACACAGGGAAGAGCACGTCACATTGCAGGCAAAGACAGAGCCACAACTTTCACCTAAACTCTGTCTCAAACAAACTGCCTGCAAAAGCCATCCAGGGTCCCTCCCCAACCACCTCCATTACACCTTGCCACCAGTCATGGGTAGCACAGGACAAGATGTCTTTCCAAAAAAGGCTTGGGACAAAAAACAGCTTCTTGAAAACTCAAGGAGTTTCAGACAAAAGATTTATGTTTTCACTAATACTGCCCTGAGATTCACATAATAAAAAGGTATTTTCATTTCAATCCTACTTCCAAGTTCCATGCATTGAAAAAATTTCATGTAATATCTTTGGGCTGATGGAGAGAATCAGTCAAGGGCAGAGGGGTTTGGAGGAGAGATGATTCTACAAGCAACTCCAGGAATTGCTTTCCTGCTAGGAAAAACAGGGAATGAAGGCTGTGGGGTAGCAACATTTCCTGCACAAAAAGAAGGCTACACAACAAGCAGATTTAGGACCCTGAAACCCAGAATGCTTGAGGCTGGAAGGCATCTCTGGAGATCATCTGGTCCAGTCCCCCTTGCTCAGAGTAGGGTCACCCAGAGCCAGAAGACCCAGAGCAGACTCCCTAGCACCCAAAACTCACACCAAGCCCCCAGTGCCTGTTCACTGACCTCCATTGAGGAGCTGGTACTGCACACTGTAGCCCTGCACCTCCTTCTCGCAGCGTGGCTCCTGCCAGCTCACCTTCAGGGACGTGGGGCCCAGGGCAGAGAACACCAGGCGGGTGGGGGTGTCGGGGATGCCCAGCGGCTTCCTGGAGTCTGAGGCAGAAAGGGAACATTAGGCTGGAGATTTTGGGGATGGGGGCAATGGGGGCTGGGGGAGAGGAGGAGGAGGCACACGCAAACATGGGATGGTCCTGATGGTTTGGGGAGCACGTGGTGAGATGTCAACTCTGCAAGCTGTCCTGTTATGAGGGGGGACTGGCTGGCTGTGCACAGCTACAGGGATGTCCCACAGCCTCAGGGAGCCAAGCTTGGATGGGACAAGTTGATGTAAGCTTCATGCCCCTGCGGCAGAGAGCCCAGAGAAGGGGCCTGGTGCTGGCTGTGACATTCCTCACCCCTAAGCACCATGTCCAGTCTGCTAGAAGCTTCATAGACTTCATCAGGTGTAGGTCAGTAAAGATTGGCCCTAGTCTACATCTGGATGAGCCCTCCAGGCCCTGCTCATGTGGCCTGGGACCATATCTGGGTACTCCTCAGCTCGTCCCACTGGGACACAAGGCTCACTGGGAGCACAGCAGCCTCCCAGGTGCCACTTAGGGACCAAAGCCCCTCATTGACAAGGAGTTTGCAGAGGGACATCTCATAAGGAGAACATGTTCTCCCCAAGAGTTCTCCAAAGGCCTGTGGAATAAGACTGAGAAGAAGAAGCTTGTTAGGAATGAAGAGAATGGGGACAATGAGTTGATCAGAGCATGGTGGTGAATCAATCCAGGTGGGTTGAAACCTGCAATTCATCTTCAAATGGAAAGGTGATGTGATGGAGGTGGAGGCTGGGTCAGAAGAAAGATCAGCACAGCAGACAGCAAGCCATGGAGAGGAGGTTTGGGATGAGCAGTGGATGACAGCAGCTCATGGATGGGTGGTGGCTGGGCTGTTATGGGATGTGTGGCTGGGAGGAAACACTGGACAAGCTGTACCTATGTACTTGCACATCCCTGCAGACCCATCAGTCATGATTATAGAGTCCCGACAGCCAATGCTGGGGTAGTAACCCTTCACCTTTGCCCTGCTCCTGAAACCCATGTCCTGGGGCTGGAGGAGTGTCCTCCCAGCATCTTCATGGATGGGAGGGAGGAGTGTCCCTGGGTAATCTACAGAAGCAGTGCAAGAAGAAAGAGAAAAACACCATTGGAGATTTCAGAGTAGGTTCAGCCCCGGCTCCTGCACAGGTGACTTTTTAAGGCTCAGGTTTGAAGAATCTTTAAACCACTTTCTGTCAGCACCAGCTGATTGACACATATGGAGCTGAAAGGCAACCACACTGCTGGATAGAGTGAGGAGAAGAGATGTGTGCTCTCCCTGGAGTGCTTCGTGGTGTGAGGATAAGGATGGAGTTCCCTTCCCTGGTCACCCTGCCTGTGAGGGGTGGGAACCCTTTCCAAACTGGTCTGGAAGCAGAGAGACCTTAGCAAAGCACCAAGACATCAGTAGTGGGGACACGACCTTCTAGACCTGCGGTTCATAGGCTCCCTTAGCTGTGAGCACAGTCCTCACCCCATGAGAAATTTAGGGTGCAGGTCCAAAGACAGTCATAGGGATGGAATGGGAAGGACAGATCCCATCCCCGTGGTACTCACCGTGCCCCATCAGCATTGTGGAGTAGTCTCTTGTCAGTGAGGAGCTGCCCATTACCCTGTGCTCCTGGTGCATGTGGGAGCTCAGCTGGTGGTAGTTGGTGTTGGCTGTCCTGGTCAGGGTGCCACTGCCACTGCCAGGGAAGGAGAAGTCCACCCGGCCATTCAGCAAGTGCTCTGTGGAAGAGGGCACACCGTGAGGAATGTGGCTGTGGTCAAAGCTACTGCTCCACTTTCCATGGGGAGGAAGCAAGAGGCATCATGGTGCACTCCCTGCCTTGACTGAATCCCAGGTTCAGCCACTCTGGAAGGTGATTCTGGAATGCTACATCTAGAACGAGCCACAACACCCAATATGATATGCAGAAACAAAGAGGTAAACAAAGACTTCTCCCTGCACCAGACACACCCATGGTGCCCAAGGTAACTCCAGACCTCGGCCTTGCTGGGGCACTGCCTTGTGGCTTTTGCCACATTCTCTCACATCTCCCCTTAGACGCAAGCACTGGTTTATAATTTTGGATTTTAAAAGAAGATGGAAGAAGGAAAATGGCACTTTATGGAGGAGGTTTTTCCAGATCTCATTCTGGATCCCATCTCAGCTGGATCTGAAAAGCAAACTCCACTCTGTTGTTCTGGTCCGTGACAAACAAATCCCCTTCCCCTCCCAGCAGGCCAGGAGAGATCAGCCGCCTACGAGAAAATGATTTCTGTTTAACAGTCCAGTAGATCTGCCCCAGAAGCTCAAGGCACTTAATTAAGGTGAAGAGCTGCCCTTGGAGGTGGTATTTAGCAGGTATCATCTGAGTTTGCTTCTGCCTTGAAGGTCCAGCCTTTGGTAGAAGCAACTTGCTAGCAGGCTCCCAAGTCCGTGCCGAGATGGGGGTTACCTTGACACTCGTGTGAGCAGACACACCAGGACAAGGTTTTGGAGCAGATCACACCAACGCGAGGGTGGGCACACAAGGGGAGGCAGGGGACACAGAGCCCATGGCCAGCCCCTCGGCACAAAGCAGGATGAGACAGGACACTCAGTGCCGAAACGGAGCTGTCCTTCACCTGCTTGGGGCCGGGGCGTCGCGCTCCTCCTCACACTGCCAGGAGCCACGGCACTGTCCTCCTCCTGGAGGAGCCCCTCGGTGTCCAAGGAGAGGCGGCTGCTGCCAGAGAGGCGGGGAATGGTTTCGGGTGGGAGCCTCCAGGTGATGCGGCGAAGGTCCAGGTCTTCTCCCAGCAACGGCACAAATTTCCACCTGGAGCCTTTTGGGACAACGCAAGCACTGGTGTTGGCATGGTCTGCAGGGGTCAGGGTGGGCCACCCACCACCTCCGTGCTGCTTGCTGGGGAGAGGAAGGGACAAGCACCAGTGGGGATGATGCCTGTTCACAGCCCATGTTCCAAGTGTGAGCTGAGGAGTTCAGGTGGTGCAACCATCTGATAGGTGGAGAATGGTGGGAGCGTGACATGCAGGGGGTTTCTCAACCTCTGGATTGTTTTCCAGCCCTGTGTCCATCATGACAAAAGATGAGAGTCAAAGCCCCACCACACGCCTGTCCCTGCATGAAGAATTTGCAACAATTGTCCTCTGCTCAGGAGAGGTTTCATCACTCCTTGATGTGCACTCGGGATGGTCGGACTCCTGATGTTCCCATATCTTTGCTCTCTGAAAAGACCAAGGACTCACCCTTGGGTCCCAGGCCCTGGAGAACCCTCCAGAGAGGATCTTACAGACACTCCTCATCATTTCACTTATGGCTCATGTCCCAGCACAAGACCAGGGATCCAACATCATTCAGAAAGTGAAGGGATGAGGAAGAGAGGTCAGTGCCTTCTCAGCACTGCTGAGTTCCCTCCTGTTTGCTTGGCCTAGACCCTGAGCATCCAAGGCACTCAGAGGTCTGCGCCTTTGCTGGTGATTGTTTGCTGATGTTAACTCTCATGGTCCAGCCGAATGGCAGCACAAAGAGAAGATGGGCAGAGAGGGCCATGAAAAGCTTCTCTCCCACCCCACACTGGGATTTCTCTTTGCTCCATGGCTACAACAAGGAGGCACTGGCCTTATTTACACTGTGACCAGCCAAGTGTTCCCATGGATGCAGCTACTGAGCTTTGGAAAGGCTGATCTCCACCATCTCCACAACTTGGATTTCCCTGTCCCTGAGAGATGGAAGGGAGCTGTGAAGCTCATTTCTGAAAGCTGCTGTTAAGGAAAACAAACATTAGAAATGACCTTTTCAAACTCAGAGACACAAACCTGAATCATCAGAGACACTGGGCCTCTTGCTGCCAGCTGGAGAGCGGAGCATGTCTGTGCTGTACATCAGGTAGCTGTCATAGTCTTCACCCCCCTCTGCATCAATGATAGGGACATCAGGGATGATGGGGACTGCAGGAGAGGTAGAAAGTGCCATTAGATAAGCAGCAAAAAAACCCAAACAAACAGCAAAACCCCACACAACACTCAGGCTGGCCCTCAGCATTCCCAGGATGGCTGGAGCACAGAACAAAGAGAAGATGGGAAAGCAGCTGGGGTGATGGGAAGCTCTCCCCAGCATTGCTCCTGTCCCTCTGCCCCCTGCCCAGTCTGGTACTCACTGGACATGGGGCGCTTGGGCTGCGTGGCGAGGTTGATGGTGGCTTCTCTCTGGGGCCCCCAGCCCGCGCCGTTCCTGGCCCTCACCATGTAGCGATAGGGCTGCGACTCCCGCAGGTTCTCGATCAGCACCATGCGCTTCTTGGGCTCCTCAACCAGCACCTTCTTCACGGGCCCAATGGGTACTGCAAGGCACGGGCACGCCTGTCACCCACCAGGCACAGAGCACCCCACAACACCTCGCACTTCAGTGTCAGGATAAGGTGGAAACACTTTAGTGTCTGGAAAAGGTGCAGCTGCTCTTTGGGCTGCTCACAACAAGCAGCATCATCTCAGGGTAATTCCCAAACCCAATGCTGAAGTCAATCTCCAGAAGTCTTCTGTTGCTGGTGTGTCACAAATAACACCTTCCTGGCACCCCACCCCTTTATCTAGACCTACAAATTAAGTTTTTGAGATGAAAAACAACATAAAACACTATGGAAGTGAATAGGAACAGAGTTTTCTGGCATTTGCAGGGTAAAATGCTGACTGGCGATTTTTCTATGCTCTTTCCATCAAGAAGCGACTCGTCCAAATCCCAGTGCTCAAAAGAAACATGCCTGGCGGTGTTCTGGCTCTGCTGCTGTGGATGGGACTGGCCTAGCCAGCAGAAAATGACCTCCAGCCCCTCAGCCTGGCTGGACTGTCCCATCCAAAAATGAGCTCTTACCATTGTCCTCGTTGACAAGCCCGTAACTGACTTCATAGGCCGTGATCTCCCCGTTGGTTTCTGCAGGCTCAGCCCAGCTCAGCTGGGTCACAGTGGAAGACACGACGTTGAAAGCCAAGCGCCCGGGCTCGCTGGGCACTGGGAAAGCAGAAGCAAAGGGATCCCATCACTGCAAGTCAGGACTCAGTGGGTGCCTGGAGCTCCCGAGATCACAGCTGGGTTGCAGTGGGACACACTCAGTGCTTGACCTCAAGACCACCAGAAGCTCAGGGCTGGAGCCCTGACCCCGGTGCTGGGTGCAGAGGTACAAACTTGCTCCCACGAGGAGTGAAGGAAGGTGTGGGGTCACTCACCCTCCTCCAGCGTGCGGCAGTGGACAATGTCTGAGTAAGTCCCTTCCCCCATGGCATTGTAGGCGCAGACTTGCATCTCGTAGTCGCAGAAGGGGTAAAGGTTTGCCAGCTCTGCTGGTGGGGATTTGACATCAATGAGATGGGCTTCTGACTCAGGGTCTCCCTGGATCCAGTATTTCACCTGGCAAAGCAAGTGCAAGCCATGATTCCTTCAGATCCTCACATAATACGTGAGAAATTCCTTGTCTCTCTAAATCGGCTCTGGGAATGGTGGTGTGCCATTCCTCTGAAATGGGAGGCCAGGACAGTCTGGGCACTTCATCATAACTGATGGAACTGGAGATGAAGCCACCAGGAATCTTTCTGGCATATCCCTCATCCACCCAGCAATTGTCCCTCAAGGATGGAGGGGAGCAGAGGAGTGAACTTGCTCCCTCTTTTGGATGTGTACTTGGACCCCTTCGGTACAAATGTGTGTGAAACACCTGCAGGAGAGGACCCACACTCTTCCCTGGGATACCTGCACTCTTACCTTGTAGCCCAGGGGTTTTCCCGGTGGAGGAAACCAGTTGAAGCTGATTTCCCTGGAGCTGAGGGCATGGGCATCAGGATTAAGTGGTGCACTCAGGCGACCTTTGGGGGACTGGGGGACCTGGTCCAGGCCAGTCATCGAGGGGACACCATCCACCAGCTCTGCAGACAAAG
This sequence comes from Cettia cetti, assembly GCA_013401135.1. Taxonomy (NCBI): domain Eukaryota; kingdom Metazoa; phylum Chordata; class Aves; order Passeriformes; family Sylviidae; genus Cettia; species Cettia cetti. The sequence goes on along the minus strand of VZUI01091782.1, from coordinate 34,636 downwards.
TTTACATCAGTGCCAGTCCTCCCCTTGGATGAAAAAGGAGGAAAAGTGCCTCTTCCAGCACTGCCCTGCCATGCTGTCATAAATACATTATTTATGTTATTGACCTACTTGATGCCAGTTTTGCTTCTCCAGACACGACCATGCACCTTTCATGGCATGAACTACCTCTCCCTTATTTTTATGGCTTTTCATTCAAACTCCCAAGGAAAATGAATTAAGAATCCGTTCTATTTCAGACGATCTATCTTCTCCCCACCCACTGACTATTCCCACTCGTGCCTCTAGAGGGGGACCCAAATCTACCAATAGGAGCTGGAGGAACCTCGCTGCGGCTTCTAGGGCGAGGATGGAACTCTGTGCACTGTATCGGGGTGGGATGGGGTGGGCAGGAGGTCCCACAGCCCCCACAGCCACTGTCACTGCCCGGCTGCCAGCCCCTACCTGGGTCAGCAATGGTCACCGTGGTCTGGGGGTAGCGGCCGATCTTGGCGCCATACTTGGGGTGGAGGAGGTCGATAGCAAATTGCTTGAGCTGGTAGTTGTTGAGGAGGGTGTCTATCTCTGTCAGCTCCAGCAAGGGCACCTGCACCTCCTTTCGGGTCTCCCCAGGCTGGAAGACCAGCTCACCCTCTGTGAAGATGTAGTCCTGGAGGAGAAGGAAGAGGTGTGTTCAGTGTGAGGCTGGATGGGGCTCTAAGCAACCTGGTCTTGTGGAAGGTGCCCCTGCCCACGGCAGGGGTTTGGAATGAGATTATCTGTAAGGTTCCTTCCAACCCAAATTGTTCTATGATTACAGCCTGCAGTATCCATAAGGAGATTCCCAAAGAGCTTCCTCTCATCCCCCAGTCAATCCTCATTTGCCTTCCAGTGCCCACAGCTCCAGGGGCAGCTGGTACTCTCAGCCTCAGGTCCTCCCTCCCCAAGGGAGCAAGGGATGGAGAAGAATGCTTTCCCTTGTGCTGACCTCTGTCCCAGCCACATCCTGATAACCCCTCTCCTGCAACCCCAGGGCTGGCCTTTTCCCAACCCTACATTCCCACTCTTTCCTGCCTGCCAAGGCCAGGAGCACCACCCTTACCCTGCCATTCTTGGCAGTGAGATCCCGGGTCCTGTAGGTGACTTGGGATTTTCCATTGTCGATGATCTCCCGAAGGACAGGGATCTTGGCCAGCTTGTCAAAGCGGCTGTGGGAATAGGCTGGCTGCAGGAAGGTGATGAGGCTGCTGGCTGGAAGGGGCAGGAGAGAAGGAATGTGTAAAGCAAATACTTGAAGAATCACGTCCCAAACACTCAGGTGTCCTCCCTGAACAGGGTTCCAGTCAGCCATGAGTGTGAACTGTGCATGAAGTGTCATTGCATGGGCTGGACACTTTCCCACTTCCCATTTGTGCTCCCTGCTCATAACAGCCAGGTGGGAAGAAGAGGGGAAAGTGCTGGGGATATCAGCACAATAACATCAAAGAGGTTTTGCTTCATGCCTGGACTCAATGAACTGGAGCAGCAGAGGAATGTGGTCAGCCCATAATCTGTCAAGGAACTGACAGCATCTAAACTTGTGATGGTCAAATGTTTCTGGCAGCAGGGAAAATGACCCTCCTTTGGACACATTAAAGGATGCTCCAGTTTAGACTCAGGTGATTCAGAAAGGAGTCACCAAGTCAGCGTCTGCTCTGTGACCGGGGGTGCTCAGATGTGCAGACTGTGCCTTACAAACCACATCAGTCAGGACACAGCACACCCAAACACAAACACCTTCACAGTCACGCAGTCACAGCCCTTCACCTTGCTCTTTGATGATGGTGATGTTGACAACCCTGCGCCCAATCTTTGCGATGCCGTTGGGGACCTCGATGGCCTCCACCTGCAGCTGCTTCTCATCATCATCGTCATCCCTGATAAAGAGTGGGACACGGACATCCACCAGCTCCACAGCCTCCTGGAACTCTACCATTCCCTGAGCATCTGGGGGAAAAGACATAGGTGAGAGGTGGGAAATAACCCCCTGTACCCAGCCAGGAGCCAGAGCTGGGCTCTGCTCCCTACCTTGGTCTGAGGTCACAGTATAATAACCCGGTGCAACCTTCAGGTCATTAAAAGCCTCATGGGAAACGTGTTTCTCCACCACTTTGATGATGTCTGGCTTGGCTGAGTGAGGGGCAGTGAGCACTGTGTCCACAATGGTGTGATCCTGCCTGGGAGGAGGGGAGGGAAAAGCAGGTGAGAGCTGAGATCAGGGTAACTTACCTCACACAGCAGCTGGGGGACCAGTCAGTGTGTGGGGCACCCAGTCACCCCACACGTGTGTGTACAAAGAGGGAGAAGCGGCAACAGAGGTCTGCAAATTCCTCTTACCTTTTCCCAGAATTGGGCTGTAACCTGGGGGAATAAAAAAACCAAAACCCAAATCAGAGTGACTAAAACCTTTGGAGAGACAAAGTGTGTGAATCACAGCCCTGTGCAGGTCTGAGCTGCAGCACTGCCCTGCGGGTGCCAACCCATCCCACAGAACCCCAGCACAAGTTCCCTCCTGCCCAGCTGCTCCCTCCTGCCCTGGGTTTCCCAATGCAGCAAGGAATGTGCCCACAGGGGAGATCACATCTGGATCAGGTTGTGGGGAGGAGATACCACTCCCTGCTCAGCACTGGCATCCCCAAATTCCTCCTGGCCTGCACCAAGCACTCCTAAATTTGCATCAGACTGAAACTTTTGAAGCCAGTAGGAATTCTCCCACTGAGCACCATGGGACCAGGATTTGTTCCTACTGCTCCAAAGCCAGACTCAGCTGAGATCTCCCCACAGCTGGGTGGGCTCTGTTCTGCAGCCCTGGGTGGGTGAAGCACCACGCCAGGTTTGTCACAGACCACGCTCCCTCCCAGCATTGCAGATTTCACACCCCAGCCCTCTGGTCCACCCCATCATCAGCAGTGCCCAGAGGGAACCCTGCCCTGCAGGAGTCTCTCCTCTACTGACTCACCTGAACTTGGTCTGCTGGACCTTGTGGCAGCCAGGAATGTGCTTGAAAATGTCATTCAGCTGCAAGGAGCAAGAGGGACTTTCACAGCATATCCCTCACTGAACAGGGATGTGCTCAGCAAGCAGATGTTGCTGCCACAAAACACAGGAGCCCTCTGACCACCCCAGGCCCTCCTCGCTCACCCTCCCACACCAGGTTTCTTCCCAGGACATGGCAAGAGGCTGCAGACTGAAACCAAACAGGAGCTTCAGATCACATGGCCCAAAGCAAACCCAACATCTCCATGAGATGCTTTGCTAATTCTTAAAATTGTGACATAAAAATTTGTGCTTTCTCACAAAATAAGAAAAACCGCTCCACCCTTTCAACATCTGTGGGTTCCCAAGTAAGGGGCACTGCCCAGCCCCCTGTGTGGCTGTCCTCAAGGCCACCCCGAGCCCCCCTTGTGTCCAGGCTCCTACGTTCTCCTCCACTTCCTTGCGAAGCTGCTCGCACTCCCGGGTGTCCGGTTTCATCAGGTTCTGCGTGAAGAGCCGGGCCAGCCTCAGAGACAGCCCATAGGGAACTGGAAAGAGAAGTTCCCAAATTAAACTCCGTCCTTCTTGGTCAGAGAAATAACCCACCCCGAAGCTGGAAGCACGGGGACACTCACTGAGGTCCTTGGGGTTGGTGGCAGCGGGGGAGGTGACGCCCTGCTTGTGGACGTTGTTGTGGATCTTCCAGCGGACCGTGTCCCGACCCTTGAGGGAGCCGCTGCGCACCAGCGGCGTGTCCAGGTGGTCGGAGGACATGAGGCTGTGGCGGAGCATGTAGTGGTCCTCCTTGAAGCCAACGGTGCGACCTGCAGAGCCAGGGGCGGGGTCAGAGCCTGGGCACGCTGGGACAACACCAGCCCTCAGCTTCCCCACTCCGGAGATTCTCTTCTGGGGGATGTTTAGGGTTCCCACCATGCTATGGGTGTTGGGATGTCAGATGGGGAGTGGATAGAGGGACCAAGGGGTGTTCATGAGTGGGGAGAACACATCTCACCAGCTAAGCATTACAAGGACAGGGAGAGCCAGAAGGGCATCCCAGGGTGTGGGGCAGGGAAGAAAAAGTGGACCAGCAGCTCCAGGACTCCTTGGCTCAGGCTCTCTGCTAGGAGCTTTTTCCCTGATGCACCTCTCAGCTCAGAGAGGAGGGATGCTCATCCCAGCACACCTCCAAACCCAGGAAGGCAGTGCACCCCACAGAACCCTTCCCCCTAGGACCAAGGGCTGGTACCTCGTGCACAGCAGGGGAGCAGGGCCAGGCAAGCCTAGAAAACAAATGGCCAGAGACACAATCACTTTGTGGCCAAGCACAAAACCCTTCCAAGTCTCCACCAGGGAGGATCCACATCAGCAGGGATGTGTGGGCAGTGGATGGATGGAGCTCTCAAGCTGATTTCAGCCAGATGGGGAAAACCTGACTAAAATTTCACCAGCAGCTCATTTCCACAACAGCAGAGGGTTAGATACCACAGGGACATCCCCTGCCAATCTGGCCATGCTGGAGGCTGGCTGGATTCTGGAAATTTGTCTTGTTTTTGACTATATCGGGTTCTCTCCCTGGGCTGGGGAAGCCAGCTGAGATACTCACCTTGCAGCAGGCACAGAACTTCCAGCAGAGCAAGAGCAGCAGCCCCAGGAGCAGGATGAGGAAGATGAGCAGTGGTATGAGCCAGAGGAAGCTCCCAGGTGGGCACTCTGCAAGTGACAGACACGTCACTCCCAGGCATCAGCCCTGGGTGGGGTGTGCAGGGAGGGAGCAAGGAGGCAGGGACAGAGGGGGGAAGGCTGGACCACAGCTCTCTGAGTGATGAGAGGCATCATCAGTTAACACTGGCAATGCCTCCCAATGAGAAATGCTCTTCAGGGAGAGCTATCACACCTCTGCTCACACCCAGCCACACCAAAGGGCTATGCAGCACTTGCAGCAATCCCTGCCCATGGCAACAGGGGAAAGGCTCTGATCTCTACAGGTCTCTCTGAGGGTGCCACACTCCACCCCTTGCAGTTCATGTGACAGTGTCACCCACCCGTGTCACACAGCAATGTGGGCAGCGAGGTGCTGCCTGCAGCTGACCCTGCCCAGGGGCACAGCAAAGGGACAAAGCAGGGATTGGAGGCACCGTGGAGTTGGTCACTCTGATCCAGATCCCAGGCTGGAGATCCCCTGCTCCTCCCACCTCCCTGCTCACCTTTATTCTTCTGCACACGGACAGTGGTGTTGGGGAAGGCACTGGGGTCTCCCTCCAGGGTGTAGTGGTAGGTGCAGTCATCATCCTCATCCTGGAAGGAGCAGTACTCGCCAGCCTCCTCTGTGGGAAGAGGGGACATGGTTGTGAAGTCACCAGGGCCAGGAAAGGCTTGGGAAGCAGCCCTACGTGCACACACACACATGGAGCAGGGCACACAGGAGACACCACAGGCGTCAGCACCCAGCTCTGCTTCTCGTGTTACCTTTCTTCAGCTCCTCCACCATCTGGATCTGGAGCTGGCACGAGCTGCAGTTCCCTTTCAGGTTGCCTGTGCCCCAGGTCTGGCAGCGCACACAGTCCCGGATGCTCTCACACACAGCCTGGAAGCCCTGGGCAGAGGTGGGGTGGGAAGGTCAGGGACACCCCCAGGAGTCAGGGAGGACACAGCCTCTGAAAGGCAGAGCTGGAGAGGCAGGACTCATCCCAGAGTCAGGGCAAGGCCCAGGTCAAAAAGAAAAGTCACTGAGAACAAGCAGCTAATGAAGGATTTATAAGCCCAGTTGGCTCCAAAATCTCTTACACCAACAGCCAGCATTGGGGCAGCAATTAGATCTTCTCCAAAGCTTTCAGTGGACTTTCCAAAACATGATCAAGCCAGCTTTCTCCATCCCTACTGTGGGATTAGCCCATGTTTGCCAATGGGGAAATCAAATGTGTTCAAGGCCAGGTTGGGTGGGGCCCTGAGCAACCTGATCTAGTGGAAGGTGTCTCTGCCTGTGGCAGGGGAGTTGGAATGAGATACGTTTTAAGGTCTCTTCCAATCCAAACCAGTCTGTGACTCTATGAAATTAGTTTTTTCCCCTGTTTTGAGGCAAATCAGAGCCAGCCACAAGCTGAGCCTCAAACCTCTACCCATTACCAGGGTGCAGAGAAACACAGACAGACTCTCAATAGTTGCTGCTGGTGAACAGGAAGGGAAAGAAAGCCTGTAGCTATAAAGCAGCATGCTTTATGCCACATGGGAATAAGTGATAAACCCAGAGGGACTCACCAGGGAGTAGCTGATTTCACAGGTGGAGCTGGTGTACAGCGAAGCCATGTCACAGATGCATCTGCCACATTCACACCTCCCGTGGTTATTGCAAATGCCCTGGGAGAGAAGAGGTGACAGCCTGAGAGCAGCACTGGGAGTCAGCAAGGCACCTCAGCGACCCAGAGACTCCAACACTGGGGCAGCTCGCTACAGCCCTGCCTGGAGCAGGGCCGGGGAGGGCGGGGCAGCACCTACCCCTCGGCTGTCGATGCAGGTGTCGTTGCTGGTGGGACATTCACAGCCCGGCCCTGCCCAGCCGCTCTCGCACACGCAGGCACCCCTGGAGCAGCGGCCACGATCTGGGGTGAGAGCAGGGATTACCTGGGCTCCTGCACTGTGCCAATCCCCCCAGCCCTGCCTGTGGCTCCCCCACCTTCTTTAGGGCTGCACAGGGGCTGCAAACAGACTCCACAGCATCCTCCCTGCATGTCTGCAAGCGCAGAGTCCCTGCAGCCCATCTCTGGTCACTCAACCCCCCGTGCCAGTGCCAGCAGTGCAGGACACCCTGTCTGTGCCACCAGGCCCAGCACAACCCCCAGCTGGGGGGCTCTGGGGGTGCTCTCACCGTTGCAGAGGAAGCCGGAGGTGCGTGGGCACTGCAGGACGTCGAACTCGCAGAAAGCGCCGTCGAAGCGCAGGGTCTGGTCCTCGGAGTAGCACTGGCACTTCCCGCACAGGCACTCGCCCCGCCCCGAGCACGGCTCCGCGTCCCCGGGGCGGATGCAGGCTTCGTTGTTGGGGGATGACGCCGGGGAGCAGTCACAGGTGTCCCCTCGCCTGGGGACAGAGATGGTGCTGAGAGAGGCAGGAGCAGAGAGCAGCACAGCGGGGTCCTGGGCAGGATGCCCAGGGCATGGAGGAGCGTCACCGTGGGTCCCCAGACACAGCAGGGTCCCTGGCAGAGGTGTGGATCTGGACACGGTCCTTACCAGCCCGGGTGGCAGATGCACTGGCCGCAGACAAAGTTCCCATGGAAACTACACTTGGGCGAGTCCAACTCTTGTTGCTGGAAATGAAGAGAGAAGAGGCATTGCTGAATGGGCCCAGCTGCCCCCAAGACCATTTCAGGAATCAGAAGGGCACATCCAAGGACAAAGTTTTGCCCTGAAGACCAAGCTCTGCCAGGGGCCATCGCACCCAGCTTGGAACAGGCAGTGATGGAGATCTTGGCCAGGCTGAGCATCACTGAGGGGTCGAGCAGAACCCACATGCATCAGCCAAAACATTCCCACCCCAGGCTGGCCAGGAGAAGGACATGTCTGTGCATCACCCCACCTGTTCACAGGGACACACGTCACAGATGACAGCAGCTGACACCGTGAGGCTGTCGCTCAGGGATGTGGGTTTCACATGGATGACTCCGTGCCGGTCCTTCTCGGGGAGGCTGCAGACGTGCTGCCCACCAACGTACTCAAGAGCCTTCACATGCATGTGGAACTTGCTCTAAAGAAGGGACACACTGCAGGGATGAGCCAGCTCTGCTGGACCACATCCCAGCTGGACCCAGAGAGCACATCCCCTCACACATGCCTTCCCTCTGCTGCCATATGAGTGAGGGCTTACCACTTTTCCACGGGTGATGTGGAAAGAGCCAGATTCTGTCTTTTCAAATACTGGGGAGGTGAAGTCTGTCTTCAGGGCTTTGGGGGTGAAGTCAGCCCGAATGTCCATCTTGGAGCGGATACGCTGGGTGGCAGAGGATAAACACAACATTGATTTTCTGACCACTCCATGGCCTGCTCCCGAGGGGCCACATCCTGTCTTCTGCCTGCTCTCCTGCCCAGGAGGTGCTCACCCTCTGCCCTCCCTGGAAGCCAGAGTGAAGCTCCAGAGAGCACCATTACCTCAAAGGCTGTGCGGAGCAATTCCACAATGTTGGAAGAGTCTTCCTGGAGCACCCCGATCTCAGAGATGGGGAAATACTTGTGCAGCTTCTGCAGAGAGACAGGAGCTTCCTGAGCCAAGGCCTTGAGAACCCTCCTCTGTCATGGGAGTGGGCTCTGCTTTGAGCAGGACTTGAACCAGAGACCTCCAAATGTCCCTTCCAGCCTAAATTACTCTCCAGCTCTGTGCCTCCACTGCTTTACAAGAAGGAGAACCCAACACAGGGAGACCTCTAGGAGCCCCGATTCCTGCACCCAGTAATACACCCTGAGACCTCCCACAACCTAGAGCAGCAACACACCCCAACACAATGTGGCACCCTCCCAAATACCAAGGCATTGGTTTAGCACTTGGGGACAAGTGATGGGAGAACACTTTCTCCTCCCAGCTGAGCTTAGGCAGAGGTTCTGGAGGAAAGGTAATCCCACATGGCACCGCTGCCATGGTCTCCTCACCTCATAGTAGCTGTAGGAGTGATTGGTGACAGCAAAGATGGGGATGATGTTGTGCTGGCCCAAGAGGCGCACGAGGGTGGGCACTGAAGGATAGTCCTGCTTGGTGTCATACACGTAGGTGCCGTGGCTGTCCAGGTGACACTGCTCATCATTCCTTGCCAGTATCCCTGCCAGGACGTTGGTACCATCAGCTTCATAGTGAAAGGCAGACTCGGTAGAGAACACGAGCAGGTGAGTGCTGTCCTTTCTCCAGCCAATCTTATCCTGCAGCCAGGGTGGGGGAGAAGGAACCTTTATCTCTGTGCCTCCCAAACTCCTGCACAGCACTTGCCCTTGGCAAGCCAGCACTGACAGGAGCTGGAGTACCCAAGGGACAAGGCACTACCTGCACCTGGCAGCAAATGCAACCAGCCACTTGTCCCCAAGAATCCCAGCATCCATCCACACCCCCAAAGCACGGGGTGTCTCCCACCCAGCAGCTTGGTGCCAGGAACATGTGTGTACAGAGGACAAGCCTGGATGTGTCTGGAGCTGTGCTTATCCCTCAGCCAAGCAGCCAAGCCCCAGTGGGCTCTTTTCCAGGGAGCAGTTTCATCACCGCAGGCACAGAGCGGGACAGAGCAAAGAGCACATGCAGAGTGCCCAGCAAGCAGCTCCTGTGCTGGGCATCAAACACCAGGACACATATTCTAAGGCACAGGGAAAATTGGGAATGCAAAAATTCCCAGCTTGGCACTGGGAGCGTGTGACTGGGAGGCCAAGAACCAACTGTAGCTGAATGGAGGCTCCCTGGCTGCCCTGTCAGCTGCACAGCAGCTCTTCTGCTCATCAGTGGGCATCAGGAAGATCCACCCATTAAAAACACAGCCCTGGCCACCCTCACCTTGCAAACAGCTGTCTGCAGGATGGCATCAAAGCCACCCTCAGGGGCATCCAGGTTGCCGGAGATGCGCTCCTTGCGGAGCTCCTGGCTGAAGTAGTTGATGTTGCTGGTCAGGCGGATGACGTTCTTGAAGGAGAACGGGGAGTCGGCGTTGTGCCAGGGCTCACGCAGCCTAGGAGAGATGGAACCAGGGGTCTTGTGTGGGCAGGAGCCAAGGGATGCTGGGGTGCAAGGAGAGGAAATGTGGGGAGAGTCCCTCAAGGGAAGTCATGGAGCTGAGCAGCTCAGCCACCAGCACTGAGAGGGAAAAGGGATGAGGGCAGAGATGGAGGAGAAGATGTGCAGTCTGTTGTGGCAGTGCAGGGAAGGTCTGAAAGCAGAGGACGACACTGCTGGCACTGCCATGATGCTACAGCAAGCCCTAAGAGATGGGGAGACCTGGAAGACACTGGCAGTGAATGTAGAGAGATGGATGGAGGCTCTTGCACTGCCAGCACTGAAAACCACAGGGAAACAGAAGGCACTTTCCACTCCCTCTACTCCCACCTCAGGCACCCATAGGGCTCACTCACTTTTCAGGTCTCATGTCTGTCTGAGGGGATGAGACTTTGTCCACAAACTTGCCAAATCCAATGGTGTAATTGGAAGTCAGGGCTTGCAGGAATTCCGCTGAGAGAAGAAGAAAGGAATAGGGAGACACATAAATAAAGAGATGCCTGTGAGCTCCCTGCTCCAGAGAAAGAAGTCCTTTTGTGGGTATCTTCTCTGCTGGTCAGTTCTTAGATAAGATTCCCAAACCGTCATCTTTTAAGATCTTTGGGCACCTGCTTTGGCAGCCCAAAAACTGCAGCTCCTGCAGTAGCACCCAGCAGGTTCAAGATGCCAAAGCCCTGCACAGACCAGCTCTGAGGGGTGCCAGCTGGGCTGGAAGGGGAAAGCATGTGAGGATCCCTGCAGGACCAGAGAGATATCCCCACACAGGGCTGCACAGAGCAGTGAGAATGTGAAGCTGTAATTAAAACAGACATCTCTCAGCCCATTGCCAGCTGCATGTCCCTCTCTGGTGCTGGCAGAGGACTCGCAGCCAGAGGCAGGAGTGAGCTGCCTGCCTTCATCAGTGCAGGAGCAGGCTCCCCTCTTCTCCCAGCTCTGCTCTCACCTAGGTTTTGCCCCATGCTTTTGAGGTTGTCCAGATCATCAGACATGGAGTAGGAGAAGTCCATGAGGATGTAGAGATCCACAGGGCTCTCCTTGGGCTGGAAGACATCCATGTTGAAGCTCATCTCCTCCCCAGCCCGCAGCCGCATGTACATGGCCTGGGGGGACACCTGGGTCCTCTGCAGGGATGTGTTGATACTGGAATTCTGTGAAGGAGAGTGAGGTGAAGGGGATGGACTCCATCTCCAGGGTGGGTGCAATGAGGAGGAGGCAAGAAGCAAAGAGATGTGTGGGAAGTACAGAGGCAGGGATGAGTATGCTCCCCTCCCTCTTGTACTGTCCAACAGCCTCCCCCCCCACATCCACTCGTGTCCAGCCAGGCACCTCCTCCACAGGGAAGTGAGCATTTGGCTTGCATCTGCTTTGCCTGCAAAGTCACCCCAGCCTCGATCAGGACCAATGGCCCACAGGTCCACCAGCTAGCAAAGGTTGAGTAGACCCTACATAAATAGCCATCTGGGCTTTGTATTCTTCCTGCTGAGGAGCCTTGAGAAAGATGAAGGACACAAAAGACCCCTCAGGAGAGGCTGAGCATGGGCTGTGTCCCCAGCACACACCTTCAGTGTCCTCATCTCTCCCTGGGTGTACACGATGTGGGCCTCGCCGCAGCCGGAGCGCAGCAGGTTCTCCCGCAGGTCACAGCGTGGCTCCTCAAAGCTCTGCCAGGGAGCAAGAACAGCATAAGAGCCACAGAAAGCACTGCATCCACTGAGGAAGGGAGAAATAAATAGGGCAGGAAGATTTTGAGCCTTTGGGAGCAGGAGTGGGGAAGAGATGGGGACGAGTCCTGCACAGAACCACCAGCTGAAATGTGACCACCAGTGATTTACTGGGTTGTGTGGGATAAAACTCTCTCTCCATCCCTTGCACACACTCTTTCTGATGCACTGACATTTCCTCATAAAGCCCTGTATTGCTGCAGTTCTGCCCTGAACTCCCCTCCCTCCCCATGTTCCACACCAAAAGGAAATCAACACCGCAGCCTTTCCTGACCAGAAGAGCAACTGGATCCAGAAGCTGCCCTTGCTCTTGTGTCCCTCTCCCACTGAGGGTGGTGGGATCCCTCCATCCACAGGGTGGGAAGTGGAGCCCCAGGCTGCCCTGCAGGGCCTCACCTTGTCAGTGCAGAAGGAGCAATCCTTATCCACCCGGATGCACTCCGTGCAGCTCTTTGCCCGGGACAGCACACAGCGGTTGTCTGCCAGGAGAGATCAGGGCATCAGGGATGGGGAAAACAAAGTGAGCTGTGGGAGGCTGTGAGAACAGCTGATCCCACAGAGAGATGGAGGTTTTGCCTGGTTAGTGGAAACTGGCTGCAGAACAGTAGTGGGGTAGCAAGGGAGGATCCCCAAAAGCTGGGGAGATGGAAAACAGCAGGAAAAGCACACAGCAGGTATTCTCCACATGAGCACTGGTGTTTCTGGAGCCCAGGACAGGTACACACAGTCCCCAAGGGCAGGTGGCAGACAGAGCTACCACAGCTCCACTCACTTTTGCTCCATTGGCAGAGGCTGGTGGTGCAGAGCAGGGACACGAGGAGCAGCCTGGCACAGGCCTGTGGCAGCACATTCATCTTCTTCCTCCTGAAACGAAGGAATTACTACGTTGCAGAGAGCTAAGAGATGGAAATGGGCCTGGATATGACCAGGGCAATTCCCACAGAGCCTCTCCCCAGCTCTGCCAGGGTGGGACAGCCCTCACATCCTGGGGAAGCTGAGGCTGGAAGCAATTGCTGAGCTCTGCAAGGCAGGGCACAAAAGCAAAGCCAAGGATGGTTTGTCCTCTGCTCAGGCATCTCCAAAAGGCTCAAAATTCCCGGCAATGCCACTCCTGTGCCTGGAGTTGGGGTGCCCAGCTCGACATCAGGGGTTGGTGCAGGCAGCTGGGGCACAGGAGGCTCCCAGACGGAGCCCAGCACCATCCACACATGTGAGCACTGATCAGGCCAAGACATTCATTGCTTTTCCTGGCAGGTTAGGAAAAAAAAAAATGGAGGAAAACAAAGTGACTGTCCACATCTCTCCCCAAAAGCAACATTGACCCCTCCCTTCAGCTATTTCCTATCACACTAAGAGTTTCCAGGATGGTCTAGCCAACAATAAAGAGAGGGTGAGGCCTTGGGAAATACCAGGCTTGGAGTTTTGGAGTTGTTGAATGAATCGAGGGTTTTGAGAGCCTGGCAGCTCCCCTTTGTCCTGTCCAGGGCAGCAGGACCCCTTGATGGACACAGAGGTCAAATCCTAAACAGAGTGAACCATTCTCCCTCCATCACACGTGACTGAGAAAACTCGGTGCCATCCAGAAGTCAGCATTTGGATGTGGTAAACAAAAGGCAAGAAGCTGGATCTCGAGTTCTGCAGCTGCTGTTCCAGAGGTTTATCCTTGCACCCAGCAGGGCAAGTGAGAGCAGTCCAGGAAAAAGCAACAGTGTAAAGATATCATTAAAGTGTCTCCTTCCTGGAAGATGGAATTGTGAAATATAAAACATGAATGAACTGTCTTATATCTTCTTGCTGTGTCACCCCTGATTCTAAAATGAAATGAGTGTGAAAACCACCTCAGAAAGGAAACAGGAATAGTTGTTGTGCGCAGTAACAATGTCCAAGTTCCCTGAGGGACATCCAGCACACAGAGCAGTCACCTGCAGACTCAGCTACTCACAGCCTGGCCTGGGGTGAAGGGAAACCCCTGGAAAAACCCAGCCTGGTCTCAACAGCACCAGATCACACTTGGCCTCTGCAGCCAGTGGAATACATTGAATGCAGCAATTGTTGTGATGCAGGGCTCAACCAACCCAGCAATGACACCACAGGACACCCCCCTTGGTGGCTGCACTTGGCTCCATGAGAGTCACTGGGTACACAGGCAGCAACTGACAGGGCATTGGTATCTCATTCATCCTGTCAGCTGTGCCCAGAGGGATTTATCACAGTCACTAATGCCCAGTGGCTCAAACATGAGAGACGCAGGAGCCTCAGGGCGGCATCTCTGCAGGGAAATCCCAGGAAGCTTTGCTCTTCCTCAGGACCCATAGCCAATGTGCTGTTTTGCCAATGAGCTGCTTTTCTTATGGTAAAAGGTACCAAGGGAACTCCTCTGCTTCCCTCCCTGCCACACTGATTGTCCCCAGTCAGGTCCTTTGCAAATTTGGCTTTGGATGGTCCCTGTCCCCCCAAGTCCAGTTGCAGGACTGGCTCTGAGGCCAACATTCCTCATCCTGGACATGCCTGTGACCTCCTTCAGGGACAGTCCTCACCAGCACTCGATGGCAAATGTTGTGTCCCTTGCAACTGACACAGGTAGGTTTGGAAGCCAGGAAAATCCCTTTTTCCCTTGCTCTGCCTCAGCCCAGGACAGTGCTATGGAGATGGGGGAGGTGCCAAATAGAGGTAGGATGAAAGGGTAGAGAAGAAATCCCTAGAGCCTATGGAAGGAAAACACAGTTGAAAACATCACCTGAGCACTCAGCAAATCACATCTCTCACCATGACATGGGCCACAAGGAAAGGATTGAGTATGGGACCAGACTGCTCAGCTCACAAGGACCTAACTCCTCTTCCTTTAATCACCAGTTAGGAAAGAAGTCACCAAGGAACAGATGGACACACCCTGGGCCTCAAGCATATAAATCACTATCAAGTCTTTTCAAGTGCTGAGATAAAGGGCCATAAAATCCTGCTCAATATTAACATTCTCTTGCCCTGTGAGCCACTAACCTTCAAGGATTTTCTGGGCAGATGCCAGCAGGCTGGGTGCTGGTGGCACAGAGCATGGCCACTGCAGGAATGCAGCCTGCAATATTTGTGCAAAAATACAGGAGTGCCCACCCCTTGCTTTCAGAAGTGTCCTCTGGAAGGGAAAATGCCACTTTCACTTCAGGAAAGCTGCAGGGTTTGGTTGGGTTTTCATGACAACAACAACAACAAAAAAAAAACTGTTCAGTTGTGCAAAAAAAAGGAGAAAGCAGAGCGGCTCCTGGCTGCACATAAACTTCCTACCACTTCCCAGACCTGGTCCAGCATTTCCTCCTGGTCTCCTCTTGCTCCCCCAGCCTTTGCTCTGCTCCTCAACACAGCCAACAAAGCTGCTCCAGGAATATGCCAAGAACCCCTGAGTCTGGAGAAGCTGGGTCTGGCTACCTCATCCTCAAAAATCCAGGCAATGCTCCAAACAAATCACCGATGCAATGGGACAGAGGGCAGAGTCAGAATGGCAGATCAGGGAGAGGGAGCAAGGAGCAGGTTGTGATGAGCCACAAAGCAACAGCAGGAGCCTGGTCCCAGGTGCCACGTTGGGGACACAGGAGCGGGAAGGTGAGGGAGATGCTCAAGCAATGAATTCCCAAGCACAGCTTTTCCTCTCTTGGGTGGGAATTGCTCTTTTCATGGCTGCATCCATGGAAGGCTGTGTGGGGGCTGTGCAGGGGACAGACCCTGGTCCATGGCATCAAGGACCATCCACGTGTTCCTGTGTGCTGGGGACAGACAGTGCAGCCACAGCCCAGGGGATCAGGGACACAGCTCATGTTCTCTCCCCTGCACATGTGGTGGCACAGAGCTGCTGGAACCGTGCTCCAAAACTTGGAAATTATCAAGCCAGGCTCCCCAAAACTACCAAAAACTTGACCTGCTCAAATCACTTGCACACAAAATCGTACTGGTCTTGCTTTGTTTGCCTTCCCCAGGTGTGCTCCTGCAGCTGGGAGACTCCATGCGAATGTCTCTGTTGCTTACAGCTCCCAGGTTGAGTTCCAAACCCCAGACATGGCCCCCAGCACCCTCCAGCCACGGACAAAACACAGCAGGACTCAGCCCAGGCACCCACATGGAGCTGCTGAGACCTGCTTTGTGGGCAAACCCCCCGGGCTGTGAAAGGCTGGTGGCTGTGACACTCTGTCCTCCTGCTGCCCCCCGGGCTCGGGCAGGAGGGAACCCCAAGGAGCAGAAACAGGAATGACAGGACCCTACCTGGGGATTGCCCAAATGCCAGCGCAGCCCTGAACCCTCCCGTTCCCTCCATGTGCTCGTCCTGCCACTTTCACTTTGATCCCACAAGACACTTATTCCCTCCTTCCCCTCCGAGGGTGCTCCCCTTTCCCCCACCTAACCCATGCCTGTCAGCCCTCTCACACCAATCCTCCTGTCCCGTTCCCTGTCCATGTCAGATCCACCAATTTGCAAATACCCCAACACCTGCAGTTCAGCAAAGCCCACCCTGACCCCCCACTCTCTCTTGACCTTTTCTCCTGGGAACCCCCCTTCCCTTGCTTCCCCCTTGCAGGGGCAGCCACCAGTTCGGGAAAACAACCCCGGTGGGCTCCGCACGGGAGGCACGCACAGCCCGGCTGCCCTTGTACACTTCCACCCGTGAAAGCTCTCCCTGGGTGCCAGCTCCGAGGCACAACAGCCTTTCCCCCTGGAACTGGGCTGAGGGACAGGGCAACCCCTGAAACATCCAACAACTGTCCCCAAAGGGCTCTGCTCTGCCGTCCCACCCAGAGCAGCCCCGCAGCGCGCCCTGACCGCCGCCCAAATACCTGCGGACACAAAGCCGGACCCGTGCAGCCCCCAGAGCCCTGCCCGGTCACGAGCGCTGCCTTTCCCAGCCAGCCCAGAGGCACCGGACGGTGTCCGACAGCCAAAAACCAGGGAAACACAGAGGGAAAGGCGGGCAGGGGCTGAGCCCCACGCTCCGCGTCCTGCCCACCTGCCCGCGCATTAATTCACTGCCCGGTTCATCAACGCAGCAAAGTTCAAGCGAGCTGGACGCGGCAGAGCACAGATGAATTAATTCCACAAACCTCATTAGCGCTGGGTCTGACTCAGAGTCCAAATCCTCTGCCGCAGCCCGAATAACAGGCACCCACACACCAAGCCAAGAAATTCTTCCGAAGGCAGAGGGGGAACGTGCTGCTTCGCTGCTGCAACTTAATTTCCAGCTTTGGGCTTTCCTCTTTTTTTCTCTCCTTTCTCCCTCCTCTCTATTTTGTGTCCCTTTTCTCTTTCCGGTTAAACGTCAAGTCCCGGTGCAGCGGAGGGTGCAGCCAGCCCGCGATCCCACATAACTCCCTGCAGCTCCCTGTCCCCTCCAGTTAAAAATCCACTTTGTTCTCGCTCCCCGCGCTGCCGCCTCGCCCTCCCGAGGGGCTGGCAGGGAGGAAAGGTGGGAGCTGCGATAAATGAGACTGGATCCCAGGTGAGGAGTTTTATCCCAGCTGGAGGGAGGAGGGGGTGCCCGTGACGCAGAGCTGGCATTCGCTGCTCTCTCGCACACCTGGCCGGGCAGGCACAGCCTCTGGACCCTCCCTCCGCGCAAGCACCATCCCACAGGAAAAGGGCTGAGCGGGCGGTGGGAAGGTGCTGCCGTGGGCCGGGAGCCTGGAGGGGCTGCTCGGCTTCACCTTCCTGCTCAGGGCAAGCTGAGGGAGCTCCCCGACCTTCCGAGGCAGGGGTTTCTCCTCCCAGTTTCCCCCTGGCACGGCTGGGAAGTGTCACCCTCAGAGCCCAGGTAACTCCTTGCTGAAACATCAGGGAAATTCCTGCCCAGCCTCGGTGGTTTGCGTGCAGAGAGGATGGATCTGCATCCTGCTTTATCCAGGGCATGGGCATGGCAGACCTCTCCTCACCTGCAGTAAATCTGCCTCAAGAGTCAATGCAACCCCTTGCAGCACCATGAAGGAGACCCATCCATATCCATCCATACCTGCATCCCACCATGGCCCAAGGCTGCAACAGGCAGAAATCTCACAGCTGATTCCAGTCCTTCTGTTGAACTGAATCCAAAAGCCCTTATCCAGTCCAAGGAACAGTAGAGAAGGGTTTGGAGTTCAGGTGAAGTGGTTTCTCTGTCCACACCACCTTTTTGCTTTAGAGTCTGTGGTTTGTCACAGCTCAGAACCACTCACACTTTCCACAAAGTGGAGCACAGACGTCCTGGAGCACATGCAATAGCAAAGGCTGCATTTCAGGTCCCTGATAGGTCCTCATAAGGAAAACTGCATCCCCCGAGCTTCAACACGAACAATAGCAACAGCCAGA
Source organism: Cettia cetti (assembly GCA_013401135.1). Taxonomy (NCBI): domain Eukaryota; kingdom Metazoa; phylum Chordata; class Aves; order Passeriformes; family Sylviidae; genus Cettia; species Cettia cetti. Next base: position 16,871 of record VZUI01091782.1, on the reverse strand, counting down.
TGAAAAAATGGCACATTTCCTGCCTGACTTTGAGATTAAAATTACGAGCGAGGCAATTTTGGCGTCCTTGCTATCAATGTGGCATCACAGAGGCTGCTGCTCACCAGAACTGATTGAAAGGTGAGGAGCAGGACTCCTTTCACTACAAGAAATTAGGAAGCTCAAGTTAATATATGCAGACTGCCTTAGCCCCAGGATAAAGGAGGATGTGCTTGTGCCATTAAAAATTGCAGCAAATGGGAAACAGGCAGGGGTGCAGTGGAAGATGGCCCAGGCAGTTTAAATCTGGCATTTCTGAGCTTCCCAACATGACTTGGCAATCTCAGACCTTTTGTGATTTCCTAGATTTAAACAAAAGTTCTGAAAATGAAGGAAGTTTGCTTTTTTTTTTTTTTAAAAAAAACCACATCAAGACAGCGACTGCAACATGAGGGCTGGGACACGAGACAAAGTATAGGCAGGGCAGGACCAGGCTGTGAGTGCCAGGTGCTGATGCTTGAGCTGCTGCTGAAGAGCAGATTGTTCCCATGGAGGGGCTGAAGGCACAGGGTCCTGCTCTGCCTCAGGAGCCACAGCTGCAGCAGATGTTGAATACTGCAAGTGAATTAAAACTGGGCTTCAGTTCCCAAGATAGGAGGGGAGTTTGTGCTGGTGCTCACAGCCGTGTCTGGTCACCTCACCTGGCCCTGTCCACCAGCAGCACCCAGTTCCTGCCAGCTCCACCCCACCTCCCAGTGCTGTGATTTTCCTCTTTGAGGTAAGAAATGCTGCCACTGCAGTTGAAAAAGCCAATTTAGGTTGCAAGCAAGAAGCAGAGTAGTGAAAAACCCAGTTATTTTAGTGATGGATCCTTAACAGGAATCTTGAAGCCAACCAGAAAAGCTCATGAGCATCCACCTTCTACCACAATATTCGATGTCCTTATTTTCTGGATGTTCTCCTTTCTCCACCTGAGATAGAGAATGTTTATGTTGCCACCTGGAAAGAATCTCTGGTCTCGCAGACCCTGGCAGCCCCAGGGCCTCCTGACACCCTCTGCCTCCCCTCCATCCCTGCAGCCTCGAGCAGCAAGGAGGGACCAGCTCCCTTCAGTGTTTCCAGCTGTGAGGGAAAGCCCAGTTGCACCCTCCTCTGGTGCTGCCAGAAGAGCTCAAGATACCAGTCCTGCACCTTTCCTTGAAATATGCCCTCCCAGCACCTAAGAGATCCCAAGCCCATGGAACAGGAGTTTTCCCAGAGCTGTAACTGGGCTGTTTTTACCTTTGCAGGGCTGATAAGGGCACTTTTCCAATATAAAGGTAACTTCACCACCAAATTTTTAAAGCAAAAAAGCAGTGAGGAATTAGATTTTTTCTGTAAATACTCATGAGAATATAAAAAAAGGTCGTTTTATGAGTTGACTTTCAGGCAACATCTCCAAATTATTTCCACCAAGGAAGAACACCTGGTGAACTCAAGCTCTTGCCTTGGTTCCATACCTTGCTCTCCCTGCCTGCTGGATCAGGCTTTTGCCACACAAATTTTCTGGTTTTAAGAACAGAGGACAGGAACCTCAGAGGCAGGGTCAGCAGATTTCAGTGCAGATGGCTCCACCACACCTCCCAGCCACATTTGTGGTGAATCTCACATTTATAAATCAGTGATTTTCTGCTGTGGCAACGTGGCCTAGAAATTTTTGCCCTAGGAGACAAAACAAGTAATTTTATAGTTCATATGAAATTACTGCTCTCTCTGCTGAGACTACCAGTCTGAGTGCCAATTACTGATAATTACAAGTGATTTCAGGGTTAATTATTTTCTTTTTTTTTTTTAATGCCACGCCAGCTTGCAACAGAACCTTTCTCCTTTTGGTCCTGCCACCACAGCATGTCTGGAGACAGCTTTGGGGCTTTTTCTAGGTCCTAATTATGCAGTTATAGCCAAAATCCTGCTGCTGGAGCATATTCATCCTCTTTTTAAATTCTGTAACAACACACATTACTAAAAGAAAAACAAATACTTAATCCCAACACTGCACTGTACACTGTAGTGACAATATCCTGTTATGTGGCTTAAATAAAAGGAATGTGTGATAATGTATTATTAATGTACATTAACATGCACATAATTTATTACACTAAATGATGCTTAATATAATTCCCTGTTCAATTAAAAGTGCCAGATTAAATCCTGCCATATTCTCTCCCTCAGCCTTTCTCCTAAGGCAGATTTAACTACACGTGCCCCCTGTTTTCCAGTGGATGTTCCTTGTGATGAACGTGTTCCTAAAGGAAAATCTCTCTGATGAACGTTTACCTCTGGGACAGACCAGCAGCAAGAGGGAAGTGGAACAAGACCAGAGGGAAATATCAGTAAAGGATCCAGGATACAACGCCAGCCTGGGACAATCTCATCACCCATCTGGGGACAGCATTTCACCCAACTGCCAGAGGCTGAGAGCACGCTGATGTCTGCTATGCAATAAAGGCAAAACCTTTCCTTGTGAAATCCCAGAGCCCTGCTGTTTACTGGCAACACAGAGCACGAGCCTGGCCCCAGCCAAAGACAAGCTTCAAATAAACAAGGACCAACTACTGGAAGTCATTGGTGTCCATGGTTCTCGCTTAGAACAAAAGGAAGGAAGTGGAATATAAACAGTCAAAGGAACAGCAGCACAGAGAAGGCTCAGGGGTGGGAAACTGCTCTGTAAAAGCCGTGCAGGAGTGTGCTGAGGAAAATGTTACCCCCAAAGGGAAGAGGAGAGTGGTTGAACTTTGTTGCCCTTTCAGTGGGCCTTGAGCCTCCACAGCAATTTATTTATCTGAACATTTGACATTAGACAGTCTCGGGGAGCCCTGCGTTTCTGACTCCCTCTCTGGAGATATTCCAGAACTGTCTGGACACAGCCCTGTGCCGAGTGCTCCAGGAAAACCCTGCTGGAGCAAGGAGGTTGGGCCACTGCAGCCTCAGCCATCCTGTGATTCCCTGCAGGTACCAACTCCGGGCTTTCCCAGGCTCACACCATTCCCCAGGAATGAGTAGCTCATGCCCTTTGATGACCCTCTGGGCACATTACAAAGCTCACCTGTTTGAGGGGCTTCACAGGAGCTCATTTCTCCCCTGCAATGGAGAAGAGCTGGAAAGGAGCTTGTGCAGGTGTTGGTTGCAGCCACCACCTCCCTCCCTCACTGTCATCAGCAAAGCCTTGGCAAGGGAAGACTCTTTCATTTTTTGTTAATCTCAGTGCATAACTCTCCTAAACCAGACAGTGCAGCAGCAATCCAACTAAAACATAGCTTCAGGTGCTCCCATTCCACGGTTTGAGGTGGGGCTGGCAAGGGCTGCCCTTCCCACCTGCTCCCTCGGCCCGGCAGCGCCCAGTGAGACAGAAAATAAAAATGAGTCCTGAACACACAAAATCCCTTCCCACACCAGCATCAAAGGAGGGCAGATCTCTAAAGCACAACAAGCAAATAGGAGAGAAAATCAACACCTCAGGGCATGAAGGTGGAAGAAAAGACTTCAGAAAGGAGAGGGAGAGCAGAACCAACTCTGCCAGGGATGACTTCATTACTGCAGCTCTCCTGCCTCTGATGAGGCAGAGACACAGACTTGAATGTGGAGTTTCAGCCGAGACAAAGCTCCTTGAGCTATGAGACGTCCCTGTTTAGGAAGGAGATGGGCAGAGAGAAGTCCTGTGGTGTTCAAGGAGCAGAGAATGTAATTTTTGGACTAAGGAATGATGAAAAGGGGACTGGTTTTGCTCTCCTGGGTATGGTTAGCATCGCTTTGGAAGGAGAGGTAAGAATGAGTATTTACAGCTTTTAGAGTCACAAGTGCAGCCTGAGCATTCACTGTTGCAGCAGCATAAGGGACTTTTTGTCAGCTCTGAGTTTGTCTCAGCAAACTGGGGCAGCTGGGGCACAGCTGCAGTCCTTGAGGGCTGCTTAGCACACAGGCACTGACACTCAGCAGGGCCCCCCAGCCCTCAGCAGGGCTCACACAGCCAGAGCTCCAAAGCAAACCAGTCCAAACTCCTGTCTGAGGGCTTCAGACCATGGTTTCCAGGCCAGGAAGGATCCTTTTCCCTCAGGACATCATCCTTGTGTGCCTGATGTTCCATCCAGCATCTCTGGGGCACTGACTGACCACAGCCCAGTGCAAGACACGGACCTGTCCAATCCCATTTTCTGAGCTGGAAAAAAGGCTTTTCCCTCACAACTGCAATTTCCAACCTGAGTATCCATACACAAAAAGCAGTGAGCTATTGACTGCAAGTTTGTTACACAGGGGTTGGGCATCCTCACTCCAGCTTTTTGGGGAAAAAACCCAAACCCAAACCATGCCTGTTTCAAGCTGCTTTCTCCACTGCAGACAGTAAACACCGACTCCAGGGAGCTCAGGAGGAACGGCCAGAGCACAGCCCAGTCCTGCAGGTCTCTTGCAGGAGCTGTTATTGCTGGAGTTCCAGGGGTCTCACAGCAACTCCGCTCAGCAGAGCTCAGGGAGACTGCTCCTCATCCCTCATGCAGCAGCATGAAACCTCTGTGATCAGCATTTTCCCCGCTCCAGGTGCTGGACAGTGTCAGTCAGTGCCACACCCTGCCTGCCAGAGCAAAGCAGGAGCTGAACCACCACTTCTCAGTTCTGCTCCTAAAATCCACAAAGACATCCAGAGGTTTGGAATGACTACAGATGCTGCAGAGTGAGGAGGAAGAGGGGACATGGAAGGTGGAAGGAGTGGCGGTGCCAGGATATGTGATGTGAGTAAGACACATTTAAACAATGTTCATTACCTTCTGTAGTGGGATTCAACACCAAGAACTCCAACAGTTGCCCTAACAGGGGATTAATTGGTAAGAATGGTTAATTAAGGTGGTCTCATCAGGCTCTCCCAGTTTCAGCTTACCCCCAGTGACAGTGTCAGGGCAGAGCTGTTACTCCACAGGATGGGGATGGAGTTAAGGCACCTTTAAAGCCTGCAGGACACAAGCCAGCAGACTAGTGGAAAGGAAATGAAGAGAGATGTTTCCATCTACCTATTGTCATGACTTTCAATATTTTATTGCTTTAAAAAGAACAATTCCACCACCTCTCCAACTTCCCATGCTACAGTTACATCAGTCCTCTGGTTTACCTCCCATGAACATTCCTGGATACAGAGATGCTTTTATTTTTTTTTTAGCTTAAATGACCACCAGGACAAAGTGTTTAATGTATTTTAAAATCTAAAAAATCTATCTAAAACCAGGATATCAACAGGCGCGATATTGACCTGTTATTTCTACAGTAAGTCTCCATAAATGCAGTCTTGATCAGGAGTGACACAAGCTACATAAAAAAACTGGAAGGAAAAAAAAAAGCAACCCCAAATCACTGAATTCTCAGAAACTTACACTTTTACTGATATGGCAATCATCTCTCCTACCACTGCTTATACACTAGGAAAAAGAGGCTCTGAGTAGAAATTTAACTCTAAAGAAATGCAGACACATCAGTGATACCAGAGGGTTTTTTTAAAAGACTTTTTAATTTTTATACAACAGAATTTTCAACTGAAAATACTTTTTCACAACAGTGGAGCAAGCAGTAACTGCCATGTGTGCATTCACAGAGTATCACAAGCTAAAACAAAGATGGACAACATCACAAACAGGATCAGACACTCTCCTCTGCTTATCTGCTCTCCAGCCTCATTCCGTGGCAATGGAAGTGTTTTCTGCACAGGTCTTTGTGAGCTCACAACTGAGCTCATTAATCAAACCTCTACAGCTTGAGGGTTCTGCATAGAAATCTCCATCCCTGTGAGATGGTAACAGGATGTTCCAGCACAGTTTCCTCAAGAGTTCCACAGTTTGACACCTGGTCACTAAGATCTACACAGAGAGCACAGGGTACAGGTGTCAGTGCTAGGACAAAGAGTGAGCCTACACGCACTGATGTAGTTTGCTTCAAGTCTCTGCTACACATGTGGATGTGGCCACTGAGTGCTTGTCTCTGCTTTAACTCCCTCAGAACTGAGCTGACTCTGAGGGAGGCACCTGCACAGGCCGCAGGCAGCCCTGGAGCACCACCTGGAGCACACAGGGGTAACACTGACAGTCCTTCCCTGCTTGCCCTTATAATTTATTTTCTTTTTCCCCCTAAACCAAACTTGCAAGTAGGTAAGACCCCAATGCAGTAATTAATAAGCAAACTTTTACAAGCTGACTCCAGATACCACCTTCCTCCAGCACAACACAGGCAGCCTGGTTCTTCCCCCAGCAAGCAAAGGCAGAGGCATGGTGGGCAGAGGTCCATTCCTGTGGGCACACAGCTGGCATCCTGCTCCTGCCCCCAGCCTTCCAAAGCTGAACTGTGGGCTGCTTCAAAGAATCTTGTCATCTTTTACCAAAGGAGAAAGCCACCCCTCCCTTCCAAGGACAATGGCTTCAGTGACAAGTCCAAGACTCCATGCCCAGCACGGCAGTCACTGTTTGGCCTTTTTCACAATGGTGCCCACAGCTGAGATCACTGTGGTTTTGGAGCCACTGGCACTGGTTGTCACTGTGACAACACCTGGCAGTGTTGCAGTGGTGGTGAGGATGGTGGGCTGAGCTATCGTTGTTACGGGGATGGCAGAGTCCCACTTGCTCTTCCTCTTCTGAGCATCTGTGAATTTGATTAAACCAAACACACAAGGATTACCATTATGTTAGAGGTCACCCAGCCCTTCCTAACACCCTGTCTTGTCAACTGCTTCACTAGACAGCTTCCCCTCACATTCATTTCAGGATACACTGGCAGTAAATGGTGAGGAGGAAGGGCAACTTTTCTCTTGGGGTACCAGGAGTTAGAGTGGAACTCTAGACCTGAACTCCAGCCAAAGGGGAGACAGGATCACCCCCTGCCCCAAAGCAGATTAAATTTCAACAGAGCACATGTATCCCACTTGTTCAGCTACAGGTACCAGACACACTCATCAGCCTTCAGTTTCTTTCCTCCCTTCCCCTCGGTTTCCAAGGCAGGAGATTGATTTCCAGTGTTTCCAAATTTCAAAATCTATCAGTCCCAGGAATACTCTACAACCACAGACAGCAGCAGGTTTCTTGACCCACTAATAAGTCTCTTCACTATCCCACCTGGCCCCAGTCTTTCATTCCAGAAGGACAGCCATGGAATACAGGGACAAGAGGAAAGCTAGTCCAACACTCCACAGAGGAAACACTCCCTTGCATTATCTACAGGATCATTAAGGAGTCTTCAGGCCACAGGAAGCACTAATCCCAGCATTGCAGCAGCTTAAGGGGTACATTCACAGCTATTCTTTACCTCCCACAGTGGTGCTGGATGTTGTGGTGGTTGTGGAAGCAGCACTTGTTGTCGTACCCTTTTTAGTGCCAGTCACAAATTCGATCTGGGAAGGGAGAGACACATGGGAGAAAGGGGAGAAGATAAAAAAAAAAAGTGTTAAGATACACAGGCGTTTTTTTAACCCACAGCATCTCTCTATGTCTTTTAAAAACAGCTTTAATGTGAAGTAAGACATTGGATTGGCTTCTCAGCTGCCCATCATGTAGGAAGGAAGACACAGACCTTAGGCCATGAGAATTAAGGATTAATTAAGCTGCAACCCAGCTCCTAAGTCTGATACAATAAAAATGTGTTTGTCAACAAGCACAAGATTTGATACAGCTCAGGATAGATCCTGTTCATTAAACACTGTATTTATGCAGCTAGAAGCACTTATTCATTTTCCTTTAAGGAACATGCAAGGCAAGTCCCTGCTTGCACAATTTATTGTGACTGCATCACAGCAGGAAACCTGGCAACAAGAGCACCAACAGCACTGCAGCCTCAGAACTGCAGATCTGGGCAAGGGCATGATCAGATACCTGGGTTACTGTGCAAAAAAAACAAAAGAAGCAGCAAGACACAGCATGCACTGCACAAAAAACCCTCCATGTATTGGAGATAGAAGGAGCATTCTGCAGCTTAGATGGCAAATCTCTAGCATTAGACGTGTTCTAATGCCAGCCATTGGCTTAAAGGAAACACAGGACAGGCATGAAATCTCTTCCAAAGCCTGTCTCTGTTCTTTCTGGGGCATACCTAAGAATAATTGGGCATATCACAAAATGCACAGAGTTAAAACAGGCCCAGCTTTTCTGGAAATTGGATGCAACAAGGCAGTATCAGGGAGAACAGAATGCAGGTATTGTGTCACACTGAGACATGGTGAGGAAATTAAGATTTAATTAGGCTAGGCACCAAGCAAAATGTCATAAATTAAGGAAAAAGCTGTTCTTTATTCATTATCTTGCCTATATCTAACTTACTGAATGCCATTTTTAGAGCTCTGATTTTAAAACCTGACAAAACAGCAGGAAATCCAGTGGAATAAACAACCTATAAATGGACCTATAAGGAAGGGCAAATAAGTTTATCTGTATTTGGGAAAAGACATGCAAGAAGAAAGGAGAGATCTGGGATAAAAACAAGCAGTTTTAGCATAGAAATAGCAAAGCAATGGAATGAAATTCAGCAGGGAAAGAAACAAAAGCTCTGCACTTGCATCTCTTTAGGTTTTGGGTAGGTACCTTTGTGCGTTCCTTCTTGGCCTTCTCCAGTTTGTCCATCTCGATCTTCTGGGCTTTAGCTGAGAAAGAGCAGAAGATGTGAAACACTAAGAACAGGAAAATTCCATAGTTCTCATTCACACACTTCCCATGATTTAAAAAAAAAATAGATTCAGATTCTATATAGGGAAATTAAACTCCCATAAAAGCAACTGCTGCTTTTTAATCAAAGCATTGCAGCACTAATTTAATGATTTGAGAGATGAAAACATTGCAGAAACAATTTAAATTAAAAGTCTTTCCAAACTGATGAAGCATCAATAACATTCAGGCACATCCAACCAGAATGGAGTCATTAAAGAGCAGCATGTGATGACTTCTCATTTATACAGAAAGTGAAGACTCCAGTGCAGTTAATTAAGTACAAAACACAAAGACCTATGCTAGGACAAAAAAAGAGACTTCCTGGAATTACCTAATGCCTCATAATATGAATCCTCTGACCAGCCATGAGGATCAAACATGTCCTGGAAAAAAAAGAAATAAATCAGATTAGTGCTATTCCCACAGAAACACAAAACCCAGTGCAAAAATGTTTTATGTATTTCTGATCTCTGATGATAATCAGAGGTGACAATGAGAATCATCACTGATTTCTTCCTGTATCTCACTGACACAAAGATCCCATCAGACCTTCTTCTATGGGACCACGTTCTGTTGTGAATGAAGAAACAGCTTTGAAGCAAAAAGGATGCTGGGTTAAGTCATGCATTTTTCTGCTACTCAGCTTCTTTCTCCCCTCAAGGAGTTCCATTCAGACCTCCACACTTCAGCAGGTTTTGTGCAGAATTGTTGTAGCAAAGGTTGAGGCATTGAGGCTCAGTGCCACACAAAAATGTTCACTTCCCTGCAGAGGCTCAGACTGAGGTTGCCTTACAGGACCTCTAAGCAAGCAGGCTCAAGAAAGCCTGAGGTGAGACTTCACACCTCTGTGTTACCTTTACCCACTCCTTTTCCAGTCAAAGGCACTGTCCCTCACCTTTGGATAATTTGTACCAAGTTCATCAATGGAACAAAACTGGATCAGCTTTTCATAGATACTGCAAAGGAAAAGCAAGAGGTCAGAACAGAACCAGGGAGGTTGAAGGGAACAGAAGTGTTTCAGATGTGTCAACAGAGAGAGTTTGTCACCTCTTAACACTACAAAAGTGAAATGAGAACCTGGGAAGCTACACCTTCTATGATGGATGTGATACTCCATTATCCACAGTATTTCCTGTTCCCCAAAACATCTCCCAGCTCCCAGAACAGTCTCATCTTCTAAAGTACTTCATCCCAAGCCTTCACATTTAAAATCTAACCAACACACCAACTCCAGCTACTGCTTTACCAAACACAAAGAAGAGTTTGACTGTTTCAGTCACAACATTGAGAAGGACAATTTGTAAGCAGTAGTCCTCCCTGTTCAGGATTCTTCTGCTACAACTCCAACACAGAAGAAAATTCTTCAAATTTGCTCTGTGGTGCTGGGGTAACACAAAAAGATGGTGGCTCACCTGGGATTGCGAAATTCCTTTTTCCTCTGGATGATGTAGTTCATATCCATGCCCTCTTTCACTTTCCTCTCATACAGCTTTTGAATTTTATCCTAAAGGAGAAAGATTATAGGGTGAGCCAGGATGACAAGGAACAGCACACTAGCTGTACATGTGTCAAGAAGCCAACTGAACCAGTGACCTCCCTGAATGGAGCTAGGAATTCCCCAGGGCTAGGCTGCTTAAGAGACACTTTCTCCTTGAATGTCTGAAGTACCTTCATGAACCATCCAATTGGTAAAGGAATTATCTGCACTTACTGAAGGCTTTAGTGAGTAAAGAACTGCATATAAGGCACAGACTCCTCCTTCTCAGTCTGCTGTTTCCCTTTACAGCCATGACACAGAGAAGCCAATTCTGAAATCCAGAGGTTCTCCCACAACTCACAGCAACAACCAACACCCACCTGCAGCCTCAGGCGAGCACCTGAGCAACAGCAGCTGGGCTGCACTGCCCACAGGGCAAAGTTCCTGCTCATCTGTTACCCAAGCAGAGCCAGAGCCAAGTTCTGCTGGACAACTAAACCCAGTGTGATAATCAGGTATTGCTGGGGGTGCCCACTGGCAAGCCAAATGCTCTTAGGAACAATGTGCTCATAAATCCCTCCTTTGGTACCAGTCAGATGGAATCAGCTTCTCTTTGCATATCAACCACAAAGCACAAGCCCATGCCAAAGGCAACTTAACTGATTCAAGCAGTTTACTCTCCAAAAAGGCTAAAAGATTTCAAATCAAACATGATTTTTTCCTTCCTCAGCAAGGTGGATGAAAGTATGTAAAAGTATTCCTACTCTGGTGATGGTGAAGGGACAACAGAGGCAGGAGCTTTTAGACAGATCAGAGAGTTAAGCAATACTGCTAAAATATCCTCAGTAATTTCCATCATTTTTCTTTATGACAGGAATTTCTCATGTACAAGAGGCACATAAAACAAGACCAGAGGCTGGGCCTTCAGTCTTTCAGGATGGGAGAAGCTGAGTCAATTTTCCTTTGTTGCTTCTGGATAAGTCACTTCATGTCTCATTCCCTGGACAGTCAAACACAGAGCTGACTATTGTCTGAGGGCTTGCTGCAGCCTGAATAAAGGAGGATTGTTAAGAGCTGATATGAAACTCAACAATCTTAAAAAAACTTTTATAAGATAAATTTTCATCAGGTTGTCACAAAATCAGCAAGAGGAAATGACACAATCTCCACGACCAGCACACACATTCTGAGGTTTGAAGGAACAAAATGCAAAAAAGGTGAATCTGGGGAGTAAGAATGATTGAATAGGTGTTCCTTTTATCTCCTCCCCAAGGAGTAGCAATCAGGTTCCCCAGGTCCACAGATGGGAAACTACTCAGTCAACTTTATAATAAGAAATCCTCCCTTTGTCATAGTCCAAAATACAGTTTATCAGAGGAAAAATTTGACAAAAGAGCAAACCACCAGTGAAAAGCTCAGAACATTTAGCATTTCTAAGGAACAATCCCATCTACTTGCTCAAAGTGCTCTAAGATGTGGTTTGACCTGCCAACAGAAGACAAACTCCCCTTTGATGTAACACACTTAACTACTGTCAAAGGGGAAAAATTCTGCTTTATTCTGTCTGCCCCGTCAAGCTCTGTACATTCCTCAGGTCTAACACACTCCTGTTCATTGATGTCAGAACAGTAAAATCCTCTACAGCACTAGAGGAGGTTTGGGTGTGCCCAGGTACAGTGTGTGGAGAGGAAAGCATCACCTAGATGGTGAGTCACTCTGAATCACCAGTGCATGTTAGGGGCTTCTTTACAGAGCAGTCCAGGAGTGAACTTTATTTGTATTTCTGCTGGGCAGAAATCCAGAGTTAAAACAAGTGTGTGCTTGGAGACAGCAGTCCCTGCTCTTTCATTTGCACTCCATGAGGAGAACACAGAAGGTTACTGCAAACTTGGTCACTGCCGTTATTTGGGTGTGCACCAGGGAAAACATGCATTTGTGCTCTTTTATTGCCTCTAAATGTTTATTACCAGCCCTCCCTCTAAATATTTACCATCCAGAGACATGTAGGTGGAAAAGGAATCCAGGCATTGCTGCCTCAACTATTCCAGTTTAGGGGATTTCAGGCCTGTGTAGAAAAACAATTTGTTCTTTGCTAGGGAGCTGAATTTGCTGAGGTAAGAGGGAAGCAGCCCTGACAGTAAACATTGCTTCTGTGTCACTGCTGGGATCAAGAGCTGTTTAAAAGCATAAGTAACCCACAGAGGCTGGAAAACAGCTTAAAGCTACTTTGAGATTCCTAAACTAGAACTGTTGTAAAGCCTAAAGCATTAACATGGTGCTTTCATAAAGTCAGTGTGGTAAAACCCAGCTTTAATGCTGGAGCTTTGCCTTGTGCAAAATTACAGAGCAGGGCTCCCAAATATGCCCTGAACTACAAGTTATTAAAAAAAAAAAAATGAAGTGGACTTATACCAACCTGCAATTGGTTAGAACATCTGCCAGGAGGCTCAGGAGGGATTTTGATCTCATCTGGAGACATGTTCCGCACTCTCTCTGAAAAAGAAGCTGGAGAGAGCAAACTGGGATGAGTTGTGGCACTCCTGACGTGAATGTCAGACATACAAGTCATTAAATTTGTTTCATGTCTTTGTCAGCACTACTCCCTCATTGGGAACCCAGGGCAAAGGTGATGAGAATGCTGACAACTGGTACTTGTGTTTTCAAGGTGCTGAGCAAGAAGCAACTACAGAACCCAAAGGCTGGGTCATTAGAAGAGGGGTGTGATGCTGGTTTTATTGATACCTATGCTCTAGGAGTGAGAACTGGACCATGCATGTGGAGGAGCACAGGATCAATTTTATGCAGTCTGGCTCGTTTTGGGGGAGATAATCACTTGGTGACTATTTAGTTCAGGACATACCTGGATGAACCAAAATGGTTCAAGGAGGGAACAATGCTCCCCAAGGCTTTCAGGAGTTAACTACAAGAAATTACATTTCATCCTTAAGTTAACACTTCCTTAACAGGCACTTTGATCTTTGCTTACAGAGACAGACTATTATTACAAAGAACAACTCGTCCTGCAGGACTGGGAACAGCCCAGTCCAGACTGTCAAATTTCCACAGTTGTTTGTACTGGGGTATATCACTACAGTACCTGATTGCCCTGTAAAGATTAGTTTACAGAGTTATCAGCAAAAGAAACAACGACATTTCCCCCCATTGCTTGCTACTTTCCCACTATTATGAGAAACCCAGGCAGTTTTCTGGCCAAGCCTTGGAGCAGAGATTTGTGCCCCATTTAAGCACCTGGGATTGTTTTCAAGCATAATTTGTCCAGGGAACACATCCCAGAGTTGCTGTGTAATGGATAAGAGACCTGAGAGCAACACAGAAGTCACATCGACCAAGTTTTTCAAATGTGCCCTCCTCAGTTACACATTCCTCAGTAAAACTGCCTGAGCTCCAGCACCCAGAGTTCAGCTCCTCTGAATCAAGGCCAGGAGGGCCCAAAGGCCAGACAGGGCTGTTGGAACTCTGGAGAGCTGAGGCTACAGACAAACAACATCACACATGATCAGTGCTGCCACAGTTTCCATGTCCTTTGTAAAAATGCGAAGCACTAAGGACAATATCCTTTGGAGAGGAAAAGCTGGCAGGCAACCACTCACTCTATTTGATTAAGATGTTGCTGAGGGTTAAATTCTTCAGCAGCTGCCAGTAACGAACAAAAAGTGTCCTTTGGCATTTACCAAGTGGGAGCCTTTATGGAAGGAGGAAAGCTTGCCAGAGTCCCCAAAGAAAGGCAGGCAAAGGGAGCTCCCTGAACAACAAGGCACACATTTGTTACAGGTTACAGCTGCTGGTGGGATGGGGAAGCCTCTGGGTTAATTAGAGCTTCAGGAAACCCAGAAAGACAGTGGCAAAGACACAAAATGTGGATAATACGCAGCACGCAAGGCTTGCTGGGAAAGGTAAAAGCTGATTAATGGTTTAAGAGGTTCACAGCATTAGCAGAAACATTAAAACAAAAACAAAAAAAACCCAAACCATTAAATCCAGACTTCATAAGGCAAAGAAAGCACCAAAAAAAACCCCTTAAAAAAAAAAAAATCAAGCCTAACTCCACATTAGACGTCCCACAGGCTCCCTTGTCTTTGCAGATGAGCCACAGAGAAACAAAACACCTATGGGAAGGGGAACTGTGTGCTCATATAAACTCAGGAACTCTGGGCAGAACCTCTATTTTACCAGCAAAAAAAAAAAATTAAAGTCATAAGAATATCTTCAGCAATCCATTCAAAGCTCCCTTGAAAAAGAAATCATTTGGGAGGCAGAACAAGAGCTCCCAATGAGACAGTATATTTTGATGCATGACTTTTCAGGTTTGGTGCTTACTTCCTCTTTTCTTTGAGCCTTGTGAAAACAATCTTTTATCAACATTATGGGGGGAAGCATATTTTAATGGTTTATAAGGAACTGGAACTAAGGAATCTTTGCCTCCTGCAATCCCACCAAAGCTGGAGGCAGCTGAACACTGCCAGCAGCAAGGCAGGACATGCACCTCACAAACTGAGCACAAACTTGCAGCATTACTCAGTTATTTCATCACATTGCAGCCAGACTGAGTTGCCACATCATTAGGAAGAAAAGGGTGAGTTTAAGGGTGAGTTTAACCCCTTTGGGCTTATTTAGAATAAGAAAGTACAAATTATGCATGTCCTCCAGCAGTCCTTAAACTCGCTCCCTTAAAGAGACAGAATGGCTGATACCACAGCATTTTTCCCTAGGGGAAAGGGCAGCTGGGATTATAATCCTGGCATTTGCATGTATGGACATACGCTCCTGTATAAAACATTTTGTGTTTTCCAAGTCCCAAGGGCACTTTTCCACCATCTCTCCAGCAATAACTGCAGATGAACAGCTCTCAACAAGGTGTGTCCTCACAGGATACATCCAACCGCTCTGTGCATCCTGTTATTCCTGCCAAGATCAAAGTTTTACTTTGACGTGAGTCACAGATAGTGACACTGGCTTCAGGCCCGAATTTGCCCTGTGATTTGCAGGCTCATAGCCTAGAGGATCTCCAAGAGTGGACCTCAGGAAGTGGCTGTTGGCACAATTAATCACTCCAGGCACACCCACATTTTGGCTCACAGTAAGTAAATATTTTCCCCAATCAGATTCTCAGTCCTGATAAAGAACTAAGGCTGTGAAGCAGATCCCATGAGTCAGATGGGGATTCAAGAAAGCAGAGACCACTCCCCCTGAAAGCATCCTGCTACTAAAGAACACTGCTGCTGGTGCTTAGTCTCCTTCCACAAGCTAACCTAAAAATGTTCTTCATCAGCACAAGCAAGAGGTGTTTGTGGCTTTTGTGCAGTCATGCACTATGGCAAAGGGGAGCCATGCACAGCAGGCCAAAGCACAGACAAATATTAGGGGGTACCTTGCAAAGACTCAGCACCTCAGCAGTCAGTGATGGATATTTGCTCACCAGATCTTGGTGAGGCAGAAAACTAAATGGAAATGCTACATTGAATGTGCTTCAGTACAAGATAGATGGATTATGTGACCTATACCAAATAGAAGGAGACAATCTGCAAAGCAGGAAAGTGGCACAGTGGAAACTGTGAGCTCCACTTCAAGAAGGAAACTATTGCTCTCAGTCCACAGGTTGTGCTGGAGACATTGTCAGAGAGCACACAGGAGTTCTATTTCCTACAGATGGCTAGGAATGCTTTTCCAGTGCAGAGAAAACCAAAATAACAGAGAGCACAGCTGTAGAAGACAGAGATGGTCAGATCACGGCTCTTGGATTAATGCTGCTCCCAGGTAGGATGAAGAACTCCTGTCCTTTTCAGGGGTCACTTATATACTGTGTTTGAAGCAGCCTCAAAAGATTAGAGGCAGTTCAGGAGCCAGTTTGCTTCTGAAGATCACACTATACAAAAAAACCCAAGGAAAGGGTGATCAGAGCTACAGGGGTTTCCCCTGCAGACATGCAAACCTGTGGTGCCTGGTCTCTACAACTGCATTTCCTGGCACTCTAGTCAAGGCTGCTTGGCATAAACCAGGGTGTGGGGGTTCTGATTTCCTGGCACCAGAACAGCCAAATCAGAAGGAAGAACTGGAGATAACAACATGCCAGTGAGTCACCCATCCATGGAGGGACACCAGGTCCCTTTCTGCTCCGTGGGCTGAGAAATGCAGAGGGAAACCTGCAACTCAGCCATACTTTCTGCTCTTATGAACACTGACTTTGTGCTTAGATATCCCAAGGGCTGGAGAGAACATTTCTTACAATCCAAAAAGTAAATAACCACGGTACAAAGAACTTCAGGGCAAAAAAATTCTACATCCTAAAAGTATTATTTTGCAAGGCTGTAGGAAACAGCAAATGCAATGTCATGGCAGCATTATGAACTCTTCAGAGTGGTACAAAAAACCAAAAAGGACAATGCTGATTTAGAAATCTATGAAAATAAGTTCCACACGTATTTCCTTCTCAACCATGGGGCTGAAACTTTCTCTCTCATTCTGTCAGTCACTGATTTTGTGATTACTACTTTGGCATAAGTCAGGACAACCATGCCCTTTCCAGCAGCTCATCCCTACTGTTCTCTTTGTGCCAACTCCAGTGCTCACCTAGCATGCACTAAGCACATCAGGGAATGGATCCAGCTGGAAGCCTCACAGGGAAAAAAAAAAAAAAAAAAAAAAAAAAAAAAAAAAAAAAAAAAAAAAAAAAAAAAAAAAAAAAAAAAAAAAAA